>MU669567.1:49635-62664 GCA_026770625.1 Nicotiana glauca
AAATATATATATATATATATATATATATATATATATATATATTGAAACTATACAAAAAAGTCAAAATAGTTAACAGATTAAAATATTTAGAAAGTATTTTCAAGAAACGTGATCAAAGGAAACTTGGTTTAACGCCCTTAAATAATAATAGACTCACATAACTTAAAATGAAGAGAATATCATTTAGTCAAATTTAACACTTAAATAATTGTAACACTTCTTCGTACCAAGAAAAAGGAAAAAAAAGTAAATTAAAGGCTAAAGAGCTTCACAATTTTGTCTCTTAGATAATTATTATGTTGTCTACTAATTAGTAGCAGCGCTATAATTGATATTTTGACTAAGATTCAAACATCTTGCAATTAGGGGAGAACCTAGCTTATGCATTACGGGTTCACGTGAATTTCAGTACCTTTTGCTTATATTCAATATATATGTTCACTAAAAATTTATGAATATTTAACTTTAAATTTAAATATTATTATATATTTACTTAAAATCGTTGTATAGGTTCATAAACTTTAAGTTTTGATTTCGATTCTAAGGCAAGATTATAGCATAATGTATGTTTCTTATAATTATGGCAAGTGGATAAACTATTATATTGCCAGTTAGATCATGTCCCAAATATTTTTAAAACAAAAATTTTGTTCACGCATTTATGATACTGGACACATGATTACTGACTAGCCTAATCTTATAGTAATGTTTTAATGACCAGTTTTTCGAATTCTACGTGAGACAGATAAATAAGACTTTCAGAAATACAAGTAGAAAATGAGATGATTGGGGCGCACATAGAACTTGTTCAAAATCCAACTGGTATATCTAAAATTTAGCTAGTGTTTGGATATGCATTTAGTTGAAAGTTAAAAATAAATAAATAAAAATTAAAGATGAGATCAAAAATAATTTTTCAATTAAAATATTGTGCTTGAACATGTATTTTATTTGAAAAGAAATTGAAATTTTGTGAAAAAAATTTTAAAAAATCAAAACTATATTTTGAAACTTGAAAAGTTCATCTTCAAAAATTACTCAAAACCTGTTCACTTTTTATGAGCAAATAATATTTCCAATTTCTTTAAAAAAAAAAAAGTAAAACAAACTTATGGCAAAACGTACTCCACTATTATCGATTCTTTAAAATTAGAGCTTTAATTGATAGCGGACAGGGGCGTATCTATAGCCTGCAATACGGGGCATGTGCACCCATGGTCCGTCCATCAAATTAGATATTTTATGTACGTATTTTCTAAAATTTGTCCAGTATTATGTATTGGCACCTATGTTCCATAAAAGTTGAAGTGCACTTGGTTCAACGCTTAATTAGTTTCCCTCCTTTTTTAGTAGTGCACCCATATTATCGAAATCTTAGATTCGCCTCATATAGCGGAAGCAGAAGTAGAATTTGAAAATTCATTATGAAACTCATAGTCTGTATTGATTAGTGAGTTTGTATTTAAATATAAATTTTCGAATTTAAATATGAAATTTAAGCAAATGATATTTCGTTTAGCCGAAACCTATTGCTACGTACAAAATTTGAATTACCAAGGAGCAAGGAAATAGAAAAACAGAGACATGACGAAAAACAAAAGAAACCTGGTTTCACTGAATACGTGGCAGGATAATACCGACTCTGATAAGATAATTTTTTTTATTAAAAAAAAAAAAAAAAACAGAATAAAGATTAGAGGTTCCTCGTCCTCACGAGTCAGCGTCATGCCTGTTCAACTTGACTTTATCTTGTGTGGATTATGGGAATAGAATTAATTTCTTAAAATTAAAACAGGCAATGGCCATTGGGTTATTAGTGAAGAAAAAAATATTTGATTTAAAGTATCTGACTTTTGCATCCAATAAAATCAACTTAACTTGTAATCATACCCACACTTAGTATTTATAATAAATCAATTACTCATACTTCCTCCGTCAAGATATTCGACTAAGTATGGAGTTTAAGAAGTAATAAATTTGAAACTTATAATCTTAAACATGTTTGTTTATCCTTAAAATTGGATAACAATTAAATTTATAAGTGGTTTTAAGAATATGTGATTTTACTTGGCACAAACTGATAGATATAAGAACTAATGCTAGAAATTAACAGTAAAATAAAGCAAACCGATGTGATGAACAATTATAAGTCTTGAACTAATTGCCCTCGAACCAACTGAAGAAGCTATTGAAAGTATGAACTGAACAACAGAACTTGCAAGAGATAAAAATATGGTATATTGCTTTGATATGTGTGAATGTAATATGGTTACAAAATGATTAGAATCCTCTTTATATAGTAGAGGAATCCTATTTAATACAGAAGTAAATCCCATGATAGGCTAAATATTCGTTCTTGACTCGATACGTGCCGAGATTTTTTCAACGATCCTCGCCCGATCACAAATATCTGGGCTTTATGTTATTCGGCGTAGCAGGCCTCCTTCGATCTTGTTCGATCTCTTTCTCGCATTGGTCTAGATCACGGCTGGCCTCGATCTCCATTGGCCATTGATCCACGAGCTTATCAATCTATCTCCGTACCATGTTCCGATATAACTGGGGTCGGGCCTTGATCTTCCGTCCCGGCTTAGGTTAGTCATGCAAAATTTGGGCAAGTCCGATTTTGACCTTATACAGATAGTCCCCCCGTTTCTTGGAGTACAATGAAAAGAAACGAGTCGAGTCTTCGAATTTACCCTCGATTTATCATCACGTAAGTATCGTGATATAAGCGGCAGAGGTGACTGAAACATCTTGTCGGTTCAATTTCCAGGCATTTAAGGCGCGTTAGTTGCCGGTCAGCCACTACCAGTATTAATCCGTCGTCTTCAACCTATAAATGCATCTCTCTTCATAATTCAAACTTTACTTTCAATTTCTCCTGCTCTAATCTTCAAAACTCTTTGCACTCTTCAAGTTATTCATCTTCAAATCTTCAAGTTTCATTTCAAACAACAAATACCATAATCCACGTTCTTCCTTGTTCTAAAAAACAAACACGGCCAAAATATCTAAAATTGTTCCGCAGAAAGAAAAGGCTTCCAAGTCTCAGCTGGCCGGCGAACAACCAGCGGCAGAGCCACATCTTGAAGAATTCGTTCCCGGGGGTGCGTCCTTGACTCTGACTTCAAGGTAAAAAAAAAACCCTCGGTTCCGGGTCGATGTGAGCCCATGCCGAGGTACATATGCACAATTACCAGCGACCTTCTTGAGCAAGTCAAAAAGGATTGTAAGTGTTTATATTTACCCTTTCACATTAATTCCCTTGGACACGGTCATCGTGGACTTCTGCAAGAAATATGAAGTCACCCTTGGCCAAATACACCCCTCCTTTTGGATGATAGTGATACTACTCCGTTTTTTTGTAAGCCAAGTCGACAGGCTTCCTTTTAACCTCGACCATCTCATTCGATTATGTAGCCCTCGACTTTATCGAGGGGGGCTAATAAAGCTTCAGCATCGGGCCTCCAAGGCGGCTTTCTCGAGCATAGATCAGGATAAAGACTGAGGCAAGATGGGCCATTTTGTCCAAGCGAAGCCTCGGACTTGATCCCTGCCAAAAATTTGCCATTTCCAAAGAAATGGAATATGAGATGTAAGTATAACTTCTCTTTTTAACTTCTGCTTTATTACCTTCATTCATCCTTTCTTATTAGCATTTCATTTGATGCAGCCGTTGCCTGGATGCTGGGTGCTATTCCCCAGCTCGAGCACTAGGTCAGAAGCTTAGTGTCGAAATTGACACACGCTGAACGCGCATGGCGCGAATTGGCGAGAGGTCGATGGGATGCCTGAAACCATTGTAGGTTTTTCGTATAACTCGATAACTATGACCACTGCTCGGATTTCTTCTTGATCTCATTTGCCCTTCTTTTGCAGGTCTTGGGAAGGACGTGCTGAGGAGGCCCCCACCTGTGATGAAGAAAACCTTCCCTAACTGACTGCTCCGAAATAGAAGAAAGAGCGGAAAAAGAGAGAGACTTTGAGCTCCATGAAGTTGGACGAGCAAAATCCCAAAAAGAGGCGGACTCGCAAGGGGAACGCCATCCCTCTAACGATGGACTCAGTCCTCAAACTACGAGATGAGCCTGAAGATGGTGAATAAGAAGAAGAAAATGAGGGCGATTCCGGGTTGGTAACATGTACACGAGCTAGCACCGGGGCTCAGAAAGCTTCGGAACTAGTGTAAGTCGACGTTTCCCAGCCTAGGCCTAATGAGGTCAAGGAGGAGACTTCAGCCCAAGTCCCGAGCCGAAAGGAACTGAGGATGTTTTGCCTCAGGGCAAAAAGGCTATTGAAGAGGCGATGGATGCGGGTGAAGAAACCAAGCTCGAGATTCCCCAAGACGGATTTCATGCCTCAAAGGACCCACTTAGGGTAATAGAGACCGGGGATTCTTCTTTGTTTCCTTCAGTCTCTGATTCCATGATATGTGATGCTCAGAACGCGGAGACTTGTCATGGGGAAGGAGTCCACGGAGAAGAGGATCTCTTCCATGGTTTATTTGCTCGGGTAGAAGATGCCTCTAGCCTGAGTGATTTGGAGGTTCCGAAGAAAGGCTCGGGCGAGGCTTCCCGAGTATTAAGTTGACCAACCAGTTCCCAGCCCCAAGTGTTGATCCCGGGTGCAAGCGGACAATAATGATTACGGTCCAGGATGATGCCCGAGTTTTTGGTGCCCCATAGGGATAGTCAGCTACCTCCGGTATTTGGTCACAGAGGAGGACCGAGCCCAGATGGACGAAGTGGGAGTGCCTTGCCTTTTCAACGAAGCCCAACGGGCTCTAAACTGGGTAATCCCTGATTCTTCTGCTCATTTTGATACTTAGGTTTTTCTCCCTTAGAATAAATTTTCCCTTTTATATTTTTAGGCTTCGGTGCTTCATCATGAAGCTTTCCTCCGATTTCGGGGGGAACTGAGCTGCTGCGAGACCGAGATCCAGGGGTTGGCTGAGGAAAATGATGGCTTCAAAACTTCTTAGCGAGCAAAGAGAAAAGGAAGTTAGGGGTCTCCACCAAGCTAGAAACGGTTCGGAAAGAGTACACCGAGCTAACAGAGCAGGTAAGGAGAATTTTTTAGGTTAGTGATGGTGATTTAGGCGTCATAGCTAATGGTTCGAACCCACAGGTCCATCAAAAACTCGACGTGATCCAACAACTTTGCGAGAAAATAGATGCACTGAAAGTTAAGATCGGAGGATGGAAGGATAAGATGGAAAACTTGGCCTCAGAGAATGAGACTGCTCGAGCTCAACTGACCTCGACTGAGAATCAACTTCGAGGCTTGAAAGAGAATGCCTTGGTGCAGGCCAAGAAAATCGAGGAGTTCCAGTCTCGGTTGGGTTTAGCAAATTCTAATCGAGAAAAACTGGCCATGGAACTTGCAGCGGCCAAGAGAAGCGGCCAAGACCAATGCTGATGATATGGTGGCCGTCTATCGGACCGACGCTGACGCTGCTCAGGCTCGGGCAAAGGAGTTTGCCGAAGATGCTCAGGTTCGAGCAAACTGGGTTGCTGAGTATACTAAGTGCCAGTATCAAAGAGAGACTCTCGAGGAGATCCACGATCATGGCTATGATCTTACAACTGAGATCGAGAGTGCCAAAGAGCTCGAGGCTGAAGCCAGAGAGTTGGCCTTTCCTGACGATGACGACTCTGGGAACATGAGCGGATCAGAGAGTGGGGAAGACCCCGAGAGCGAAGAGGCTTCTCCCGAAGAAGACTAGGCCTTTATAGTTAGTAGTGCTTCTTTTAAGGCCGCTTTGGCTTTTGTAAAGAGTTCTGATCGGGCCAAACCGCCTTTGTAAATGATTTTTTATATGCAATGATATTTTTTCCCTTTGTCTTGCCTTTTACTTCATTTTTGTTTTATTTATGCCTTATGAAATTGCATCCATAGGTTTGAGGCTTAGGCAATTTGGACCGAAAACGAGTGAGTACTTGATCGAACTCGAAGTAGGGTAACCCTTAGGTATTGAGTGAGGATGATCCCTCGAACTCAAAACAATTGATGGCTCTTATGCTTTTGTATTAGGCCGATGTGGCCTTTGTAAAAAGGTTGGCTTTTTCTCTTTTTCGGCTTAAAAAGTTTATTGTTACCTATACAAAATTTCGTATGCCTTAGCACAAAATAAGGAATTGTTCGAGAGTTCGAACAATTTTGTTTCCATTAGGGTTTTCGAGGCTTGATATTATCAAAGTCATTTTGTAATGTTTTGTAATGCCTTAGTATGAAATAAGAAATTTGTTCGATAGTGCGAACAATTTTGTACCCATTAGGATTCTTGAGGCTTGATATTATCGAAGCCCCTTAGTAATTTCGGTAAGGGTATCCCTTTAAATCGGTTTATAAGAATATTCAAAGGCCAGTTTTATTATGGAATTCGAACACTCCAAACCGTGTTAATTTGGCAGTAGCCTTTTTAGTTTGGGACTTGCCTCTTGGGATTGTTTTCCCATTATACTTCGAACTTGTTCGAAGTGTCAATCCCTGAGTAGGGTGGTCATGGCATGTAAAAATTGAGGATTTCCTTTTTAGTGTCTTATGATCTCGAGGCTTTAATAATTTGATCTCGTCTATCTTTCGGACGGCAGTCCCTGAGTGTGGGCTTAATTGTTCAAACTTTAGTTGTGATCGACCCTTAAGCATATTTAGAAAATAGATCAGGAGTATGAAATTGTAAAGTAAAATTTTTATAAGGCATGAGATATTTGGCAAGGAAGAAATACTTTTCTTAATAGATAATTACACATGCGTACATGTTTGATGCCAGGGCTTGAGCAAACTATATGGGCACAGCTCGTTCGACCGTTTGGCCCTTACAAATTTACCTATCTAGACCCTGCTGCCATGAAGTAATTTCCTTGCAACAAAGTTATCATTCGAGGGTAACACCCTCCCAGTATTCAAGATTAATTGTAAAGAAGCCTTGGATACTGTTGACTTTTTCTTAGTTAGCATGATCGATGGTTGTCTCATTAAAAACCTCAACAGAAAACCCTTTTGAGACAAAACCGGTCTAAGGGAAAAAGAGTGCAACATGTGCCTTCAGACCTAAAGTCTTCGTGTTGAGTTATCCATTGATGTCTCTAGTCGATCACCTGTAGGAGTTAGTTTAAAATATAAATGAAAATGGAGAAGGTCCTACCTTAGCAGTAGTATCGTTTTAAGTGCGATATGTTCCAATTGCTCGGTAGTTGGTCACTGTTCATTGTACTAAGCTTGTAGGACCCTTTTCCAGTAATTTCGAGGACCCGGTACGGTCCTTCCCAATTTGGACCCAGCTTCCCTTCATTTGGATTTCGAGTGTTGAGGGTGAACTTTCTTAGCACCAAGTCCTCCATTTTAAAATGTCGAAGATTGGCTCTTCGATTGTAGTACCTTTTGACCCGCTATTTTTTAGCGACCAATCAGACGAGGGCAGCTTCGCTTTCGTCCAAAAATTATAAACTAGTATTCATGGCCTCGTTATTTGATTCTTCTGTTGTGTATCGAAACCTAATGCCGGGTTTTCCGACTTTGACCGAGATTAAAGCATATGCGCCATAGACTAACGAGAACGGTTTTGCTCCGGTACTGGATTTCGATGTTGTGCGGTATGCCCATAGAACCTCGGGCAATATCTCTTTCCACTTCCCTTTGGCATCAGTCAATCTCTTCTTAAGGTTTTGAACGATGGTTTTGTTGGTCGATTCGGCCTATCTGCTTTCGCTGGGATGATAAGGTGTCGATAAGATTCTTTTGATCTTGTGATCCTCGAAAAACTTAGTCACTTTGCTGCCGATGAATTGATTTCCATTATCGCATATGATCTCGGAGGGCATCCTGAATAGACATATGATGTGATCCCATATGAAGACTATGACTTCTTTTTCTCTGACTTTCTTGAAAGACTATGCTTCAACCCACTTAGAAAAATAATCAGTCATAAATAAAATAAACTAAGCTTTACTTGGGGCCGATGGAAGGGGGCTGACGATGTCCATTCCCCACTTTATGAACGGCCATGGGGATAAGACTGAGTGGAGCCGCTCCTCGGGCTGGTGAATCATCAGTGCATATCTTTTACATTTGTCGCACTTTCAGACGAACTCTTTCGTTTCCTTTTCCATATCAACCCAATAGTATCCCGCTCTGATAACTTTGTGAACCAGTGATTCGGCACTAGAGCGGTTCCAAGAAGTGCCTTTATGAATCTCCAGTAGGACGTAATCGGTGTCTCTTGGTCGCAAACATATCTCCAATGGACCATCGAATATCCTCCTAAACAACATTCCATCCTTGACCAAAGTGAACCGTGTTGCCTTTGTGCACAGAGCTCTCGACTCCTTTGCATCTGATGGGAGCTTTCCATTCTTTAAATACTCTATGTACTTGTTTCTCCAATCCCAAGTCAAACCTGTAGAGTTTATTTTGGCATTACCTTCTTCGATTACTAATCTCGAGAGTTGTACGACAGAACCTGAGTTAAGTTCGTCATTCTTGATCGATGACCCCAAGTTTGCCAGGGCATCGACCTTACTGTTCTATTCCAGAGGTATGTGTTATAAGGTCCATTCTTTAAATCGATGCAAAGTTACTTGTAGTTTGTCCAAGTATCTCTACATTCGATCTTCTCAAACTTTGAATGTTTTGTTGACTTGGTTTACCACGAGTAAGGAATCGCATTTGACCTCGATGACCTCTGTTCCCAAACTTTTAGCCAGCTCGAGACCGCTAATAAGTAGAGTTGCTCGTCCGCTTTCGTAGTGTGAAATGGCGGCATGCTCAAAAGGTATTGTTTTAGTTCTTCCAAGGCCTACTGACATTTTGGGGTCCATGCAAAATTGTTCTTCTACCTTAGTAGTAAGAAGAATCAATGACTCTGGTCTGAGGACCTCGAAATGAATCGCCCCATGGCGGCTATGCCCCCGATTGGTCTCCGCACGGCCTTTACATTATCCATGACCTTGATATCCTCGATAGCTTTAATTTTATCGGGGTTGATCTCGATCCCCAGACTTTGGGTACCGCCCTCATTTTATGGGTCCCTTCCTAGCAGAGCGTTGTATCTCATATCACCCTCAATTACATGGAATTTTGTTTCTTGGATAGTTTCGTCCACGTTTACTGGTAAAACAATCTCACCTTTGGTGATTTTGCTTACCGTGTTGAAACCGTTAAGTACTCGAGCTACGGGCACAATTTGATCTTGTAGGCTGAGCTATTCTATGACCCTCGATCGAATAATGTTGTTCGAGCTTCCGGGATCAACCAAAACACGTTTAACTTCAATTTTATTCATAAGGACAAATATTACCAGTGCATCTTTATGAGGTTGTTCGATTCCTTCCGCATCCTCGTCGTTGAAAGACAAGGTCTCTTCCGATAAGTAGTCCTGTGTTCGTTTTTCCCTTGAGATCGTCACCTTGGTGCGCTTAACTACTGGTCCTTGGGGAATGTCTACCCTTCTAACGATCATGTGAATCATGTGCTACGGCTCCTTCTGCTCGTTTTACCTGTTTGAATCTCTATTTTTTGAAGTGGTTCTTGGCTCGTTCACTTAATAATTCTCGAAGGTGACCCTCATTGAACGATCGGGCTACTTCCTCCATTAGCTTCCTGCAATCTTTCGTTTTATGGCCATGGGTACCACGGTACATGCATATTTAGTTTGGATTTATCTGGATCGGATCGGTCTGCATAGGTCAAGGCCACGTTGGCGGAAACATCCACGTTGAAGTTATATTCTGACACTCTAGTTACTTCTTTGGTCCCGGCATCTCTATCGAAACCACTTTTGCTCATGAGCCCTCGAGAGGTCTGTCCCCGATCATTTCTTCTATCATTTAGAACGGGGTTACATTCAGGCCTGCGATTTCTCCGAGCTCCACTGTATTGCTGATATCGGTCTCTGTTCGACCGTGGTTCCCGATCGACGTCCCTTTTAAATCTGTCCATGGGATTGTTAGGATAAATCGAATTGATTGGAGCCCCCAACTAATCATCCTCAACCCTATTCTTCGACTGATATCGATTATGTACATCGGCCCTAATGACAGATAGATACTCGATCAAATTCGGTTTCAATTGCTGTGAAGTTATAGTACTTCGGGCGCTGATACCTTGAGTTAAAGCTTGAACAGCCCAATCGTCGGTGACCAGTGGAAAATCCATTCACTCCGTTTGGAATTGAGATACAAATTCCCTAAGCAATTCGTTGACTTTCTGTCTTACCTTGAAGAGGTCTAACTTTCTGGTAGCGGCCTTAATGGCTCCAGCTTGCGCCTTTACGAAAGCATCTGCGAGCATAGAAAATGAATCAATATAGTTAGGTGGTAAGTCATGGATCCGTCATCCCGTTATACTTTGGAATGTCGGGCATACAGAGATTCATTGGGATTGGCTTCGGAGCCGCACTCGGGGGGAAAGGCTTTTGCACAAACTTTTTGGAATCAAGTACTTTTAGTACCGGTAGTGCCCCCTAGATTTGATCGACCATAGAGTTATAAGATTCCACTTTCTTATCATTTTCCTTGATCTTCTTTTTCCTGTCTCGATTCGCTTTGTCAGTTCCTTAAGCATGTTTACGATAGCAGGATTGGTCATTGGTTCTCCTTCGTTCGACCTCTTTGGCACCGACTCGGCTCTATGAACAATTTCTTGCGATGGCTCGATCTCGATCCTGCTTGGTGCACAATTTTGATTTTAGAGCTGTGCTATTGCAGCTTGTTGGGTCTGCAACATTTCAAATATTATTCGGAGGCTAATACCATCTTCTTCCCCGTCCTGGGCATTCTGATCTGCAGTTCAAGCACCTCTGCGGACGCTATTTTTAGGGTCGATGGCCAAATTCCCATTACTGGTAATATGGGAGTTGACGTCGATTGGATCCTCGACTGGAACACCATCGGGGTTGACTGGAGGTACTTTGTTCTTGGGGCGGCTATGTTATCATTCTCTCCGTGGAGATCGAGGAAATTATCCGTGTGTGTAGGTGGTACTTGAGAGTTTGACATGTTGATCCTGGAATCATTGACACTCCAAAGAACACGTGTAAAATAGTGTATATTATGAAAATTATACCAGGCAATCACTATTATCCTTAGCCCCACGGTGGACGCCAAACTGTTTACCCTTAAAATCGGATAACAATTAAATTTATAAGTGGTTTTAAGGATATGTGATTTCATATGGCACAAACTGATAGATATAAGAATTAATACTAGAAATTAACAGTAAAATAAAGCAAACCGATATGATGAATAATTATAGTCCTTGAACTAATTGCCCTCGAACCAACTGAAGAAGCTATTGAAAGTATGAACTGAACAAAAGAACTTGCAAGAGATAAAAATATGGTATATTACTTTGATATGCGTGAAGTAAGATGATTACAAAATGATTAGAACCCTCTTTATATAGTAGAGAAATCCTATTTATGGTACAATTCTAATACAGAAGTAAATCCCATGATAGGCTAAATATCCGATCTTGACTCGATACGTGCTGAGATTTCCGCCACGATCCTCGCCCGATCACGAATATCTCGACTATCTGTTATTCGACGTAGCAGGCCTCCTTTGATCTTGTTCGATCTCTTTCTCGCTTTGGCCTCGATCACGGCTGGCCTCGATCTCCATCGGCCATTGATCCACTAGCTTATCAATCCATCTCCGTACCATGTTCCGATATAACTGGGGTCAGGCCTTGATCTTCTGTCACGGCTTCGGTTAGTCATACAAAATTAGGCAAGCCCAATTTTAAGCGTATACAATGTTGTATATGATATTTTTGTATCTGTTAAAAAATTATATCACTAAAGATAAAAACGAATCAAAGTCAAATCATTCTTAAGTGTTAAAATGTTCCACTTTTCTTAAACACATCTAAAAGAAAAGAATATCACATAATTAAAAGAAAAGAATATTTTGTCATTCATATTAATTTTTTAACTTAAATATGATTAGTTTGTAAGTATTTTTTATCTTTATTTATCACTTAACTATAATGAATTAACATAAATATTATTGATAAACATATTGAGTATGGATAATCTTGAGATGACTCAGCTGCTTGGGAGACCAAATGATAGAAGACCGTCTTGCCCGTCCTTAATCGCCACCTCCCACGTTTTTAGTCCCTTTCTTTTACTCCAAGTCTGTACTTCTAAAAAGTTTTATTTTCATAGCATTTTTATGGATAATCTTTCTCTAAATTAAACTTTAAGCTAACAAAGTGAAAATAGCACGGGCTAGTCAGTTTTTGGACTGGTGATTAAAAAATAGTCAGTCATTGAAAAGTAGCTATTGTTTTGCTAATACATAGAAAGTTCCAGCATAATATGCGAGATTATGGAGTTCCTCCGTATAAACTTCCAGCATATTATGTTGGAACTCCTGCACATGAAAAATTCTAGCATAATATGTTGGATTATGGAGCTCCTGCATATAAACTTCCCGCATATTATGTTGGAACTGCAGCACATTATAAAATTCCAACACATTATGTTGGAAACTCATATATAAAAATTCGAACTCTAACATATTATGCTGGAATATTTTTGAATTTTTAAAATTTTTTTGTTCAAATTTTAAAAGTATTGGTAAATTCCTCCATTCATCTCGAGTTTGAATCTTGAAAATAAAAATATTTATGATAGGAGCAGTTTCTCTTAAATCTACTGTACGCGACGTGAATTTTGACTAGTCAGACCAATACATTTTGAGTAGCAAATAATTTAAAAAAATAATATTATTAATGATTGTCTTTGGAGAGGTGCTAAGTGCCTGGAGAGTCCGAAACTAAAATGGACTTTTGGACAAAAAATAAGTTTATATAGTATAAAAAAGGGGATTTTTTTCTATCTATACCATATAGCAAACCTTATTACCAAAAATGTTCACAAATTGCTATTTACCCTACCTGTTCACATTATCTCTACAATTTATATACCAAACCCAAATTAGCGAGATTCTTCCCAAAAAAACGCGCGACTTTGTTGGAGAGAGGATCTGACGGATCTCCTATCAGCATTTAATTCAAAAT
>MU669567.1:70512-85203 GCA_026770625.1 Nicotiana glauca
AAAACTGAAGAAAAAACGTAGGTGGGGTGGGGGAGGAATTAACTGTGGGTAAATCGTGGGTGGGGGGGAATTAACTGTGGAGTGAGAGAGAAGCGGGTAAAGTGATTAATTGGAAGATTTTGTCCTTAAATGAATGCCTACATTAAATGAGAATATAATTAAAGCCTTAATTTGAATTATGGTACATAAATTGAAAGTTGGTATGCTTAAATGTAATAAACACAAATCTTAAACATGGGAGGTAATAAGGTTTGCTATATGGTATACATAGGTAAAAATCCCATAAAAAAAGTTATATTTTTACATAAAATACAGTATAATGCTGCGTTTCACTTTAACAAAAAATTAGCCGTTAAAGCTAAACGCAGTATTGTACTGCGATTTATTAAAAAAAAAATTTTAAAGGGAAACGCATTATAATACTGCGTTTAATGAAAACACAGTACTATACTGCATTTCGCTATTAAATTTGGGCCCACCATAATAACAGTTCTGCAGAGAATATTTGTCTTTTAATGTAAAACGTATTATAATAAAGCATTTTACACTAATTTTTGGGCCCACCGATAGGTGTTTTGCAGATAACTAACATAACAATAATTCAAATACATAAATGTGGTATTGTAATGCGCTTTACATAAAAAAAATTTGCACCCCAAGCTCGGACTTGCCTTATTTAAAGGCGTTTGAATTTTATGAAAACCCATTCAAAACTTTCGTTCATACTTCTCTCTTCTTCTTATCAATCATTTTTTATAATGTCTGAAAAGTCAAAAATAATGATTTCATTATATTTGGGAGGGGGAGGGGTGAGGTTGTGCTGGAGAATAACTCTGTGAGATATAGCTCACCTCCACAGTGTCATGTTAAATTGCCGCTTACAATGAAGTACGATAAATTGGTATCGTTGTTACGTAAAAAAAATGAGTGTGAGGAAACATTCAGTGAACCTTAAAGTAACCAGTAGATTTTCGTATTCAGTGACTCCGCTGGGGTTTGCTTATTATTCTGAGTTTAACATCGAAGATGATGAAACTTTTAAAGATTTTTTGCGGATTTCGGATTAATACAAGGAATTTATTGAAATAAAATTGTTGGGAATGTACGTCAAGTTGAAAACGTTTCTAATAATGAGGGCGTGCATAGTAGGGGTAACCCCCAGTCATCGGGTGGTTATTCTGGAGCAGTTTTTACCGGACAGATTGCTGTTGAAAGAGCTTGCCTTGATTTAAACTTGTCACCACCGGCGAATGAACAGCCACAAAATAATTTTTCGACTTCATATAATCCACAAGACGACTGGTAAACTTCAATTTTTCTATGCTTTACCGATATTTATTTTATGTTTTAATTGGATTTGTATTAACACTCATATTTTTTATAAGGGGTACCGTCTGTATATGAATTTTGCAAGTTATGACCCCGCCCCTAGTTGGAATATGCATAGTTCTAGCGTATTGGACCACGGTTGTCCATCCGGAAGTCATCACTAATAAGAAAATATCCATCATGAAACGTCAAGACAATACGACTTGTAAGCAAAGTGATATAGCTATATGTAAGGTATTTATCTAGTTGGGTAGCTTATCATTTTGTTCTTTTTGTGCAGTGAAATCGAGCATCTTGATGCTCCTGATTTGGCTCGTGATTTGGCAGATGCACAGAGTCAAGAAGATGATAGTGATTACGAAAATAATACGGATGAGTTTGGAGATGACACACCCTTCCCTGATGAGGGTGATGATGAGGAGGAAGTGAATATTGAACCTGAGCTGACGAGGGAGCATGCTCCTCCACCTCCCCTAGACCAAGAGTGTACGAGTCCAACATACCATTTCATGAGCGTATTATTCCCTACCTTGATAATTTGCCAAGTATGCCGGACGTGGATGCCCTCACAAGGGATGATGACGAAATTCGATCAGTGATGTGGGATGAGTCTAGACCAGCGGTGCTGACAAAGGGCATCTATTTCCCCGATAAAGCTCACCTAATCAGGGCTGTAAAAATCTACAGCGCAAGAGAGTGTCTTGAGATAACAGTAAGCGAGTCAACTACGGAGGAATACAAGGCTGTATGCCGTAGATACTTTATGGGTTGTCACTGGATGTTGCGTGCCAGCAAGAAAAAATCAGGGTTGTGGAAAGTAAATAAATTTATTAGCACCCACAGATGTGAAATGGACACATTCAATGAGAATTACTTCAACCTGGATGTAGACTTAATTTCTCTTGTCTTAATTCCATATTTGGAAGTGCCCATTAGGTTCAAGATTAAAGAGAGTATTACAACTGTCCACCAGGAGTATGGTTGTACTATAACCAAAAGAAAGTCATATCTCGATCGCAAACCAGCCTTTGAACTTATTTTTAGCGACTGGAATAAGTCTTTTTCATCTCTGCCCAGGTACATGGCCACACTGCAACACTTTAACCCCAGGACTGTTGTTGAATGGAGGCGTGAACGGAGTCCGGACAGACCCGAATATGTTTTCAACGACGTGTTCTGGTCATTTAAACTAGCAATTGATGGTTTTGTTCATTGTCATCCTGTAGTTTCCATAGACGGTACTTACGTCTATGGAAAGTATGATATTAAGCTTTTGATTGCAGTTGCAGTAGATGTCAACGGACAAATATTTCCACTAGCTTTTTCCATTTGTGCCAACGAAAACGAAGAGACATGAACGCTTTTTTTGAACCACTTGAAGCAGCACGTTGTCAAACAATATTCAGGTATTTGTCTAATATCTGATCGATATGGTGGTATATTAAGTTCTGTGCGGCACTTGCCTGGATGGTAGGAATCCTATGCATACCATCATTACCGTGTGAGGTACCTGAAGGCCAATTTCCAAATGGAGCACCAGCAGTGCAAATTCATGAGGCGCATGGAAGCGATCCGACAGATTGATCAATGAGCATATACTTGGCTGATGGAACATGAGCTTCACATGTGGACATTGCATGCTAATGGCGGCAGACGATGGGGAGCCCTGACTACAAATGTGTCAGAGTCATTCAAACGGCTTGTTGAAGTCTGCCCGTGGATTGCCTGTCACCGCCATGGTCCGTATGACATTCAAATAAAGTAAGAAGAGGTTAGTTCAAAGGCATGGAGCTCCATCAGCATTGATGGATAGGGGTGTTCAATTTATACCAATACCGATGAGAAGATTTGAAAGGTACAATAGGCAAGCACATTGGCATTCATTTTCACAGTACGATCATGACCGGGGTATTTTTGAAGTTAAGACCGCTATCCGCGGATACCGTGGGAATAACCTACAGACGGTGAATGAATCCAGAAGGTTGTGTTCATGTGGGAAGTGGGCCATCTACCACATGTCGAGCGCACATGCCTTGAAGTGCTTTCAACAAGTTGGTTTAGGGGCAACCAACTATATTGATAGGCAATATAGTGTTGCTACATATGTAGACACGTATAGTGGGCAGTTACAGCCATTAGGTGCTGAGCATTATTGGCCACCGGAACCTTTTAAGATGGTGTGTAACAAGTACTATTTGCTCAAGCTGCAGGTGCAAAAGAGAACGCGTATACAGAACCAAATGGATGTTGGTGACATCGTTTATGCGCGTAAATGTGGCATATGCTCGCAAACAGGACACGGTCATTGTAAATGTCCTTCAGGTGGTATGCGTGGCGGTGGTAATCCAGCTCCTGGTATAAGTTCGTCGAATGTACCCAACTATCAAGGATACCCCTAGTCTTTTGTTTTCGTATTTTTTTTTTGTAATACGTGTCTGTCCTTGTGTATGTTGAAATATCTATCAACTACAATTATGTTCTATAATCTTGTTACATCTTATTTTTTAACATGACCTTTTGATATGGTTGTTTAAATATTAAACATATTGGTATTTGTAAAGAAGACCAAGATTGTGGAATAAAAAAAATATATATTAAAAAATAAATTTAATATGTAAAGCGTGGTACAAGACTACATTTTATCAGTTATCTTGTCGTTCTGAAAAAGCTAAAAACCATGTGAAAAAGCTATTTTGTTTCAGAAAATTTAATATGCAAAGCGTGGTATAATACTACATTTTTTTGAGTTGTCTTGTCGTTCTGAAAAAAGCTAAAAAACATGTGAAAAAGCTGTTTTGTTGCAGAAAAATTGAATTTGTAAAGTGCGGTATAATACTACGTTTTATTTAGTTGTCTTGTCGTTATGAAAAGGATGAAAACCATGTGAAAAAGCTGTTTCGTTTCAGAAAAACTTTAATTTGTAAAGCGTGGTACAATACTATATTTTATCAATTATCTTGTCGTTCTGAAAATAGCTGAAACGACTGTGAAAAAGCTGTTTCATTTCAGAAAAACTTTAATATGTAAACCGTGGTATAATAATATGTTTTATGTAAAATCTTTCCTACAAATAACGGGCGCATTCTAGTTATTTTCTGTGTTTAACAATAACCAATAGCAAATATTTTCATAAAACTAAAGTTTCTCTTTAAGAAATATCTCAACAACCCCTTTATGTCCCAAGGTGCTACTGCGAAGAAAAATGCAGTATGTACAATTGGTGGGAAGAAGGTGGACGCCGCTACTGGGCGTTTATGAAAAAGTTTGATAGGCAACCCGACGAGCCTAAATGTGATTTTGAGGTATGGATGGATGAACCATGTGAGCAGAAATACTACAAAGAGAGAATTTATGATCTTCATAATTTGTGTACGAGGCAATGGGAAAGAGAGTGCCGAACCAACCAAGAAATTGAGGAGTTGAAGGCGAAACTCAAGGAGGTGGAAGAAGAAAAAAAAAGCTGGAAGACCAACTCAAGTGGTTGGAGCAGAGAGTACTAGCCGGTCGTGACTAAACAGTGGCGTGTACGTATTGAGCATAGTAGTGTATCTTTATATTTGCCTTGTCAAGTATTTTCATTAGTTGTATTGTTTGTTTTTTGTTATGTGTATCTTTAGGTTTGCTATTTTGTGTTTGTGTTTTCATGTTAAAATAAAATTATTGTTCAAATTATGGTATAATAAAAATATTGTTAAAATATAATTGTTGCCATTATTTACATAATATAGTATTTTCTTCATAGAATTGTTCAAATATTCAACATATTGGTGTTACTAAAGAAGACCAATCTAAAAATTAAAAAAAAATTTATATGCACAGCGTAGTATAATACTATATTTTGAGAGTTGTCTCGTCGTTCTCAAAAAACCTGAAACGACTGCAGAAAAAACTTTTTTGTTGCAGAAAATTTAATATGTAAAGCGCGTATAATATTACATTTTTTTGAGTTGTCTTGTCGTTCTGAAAAAGCTAAAAACCATGTGAAAAAATTGTTTTGTTTCAGATAAATTTAATATGTAAAGCGTGGTATAATAATACATTTTATGTGAAATCTTGCGTATAAATAACGAGCCTATTCTAATTATTTTCTGCGCTTAACAACAACCTATAGCAAATATTTCCATAAAGCCAAAGTTTCTCTTTAAGAAATATCTCAACAACTCCTTTATGTCCCAAGGTGCGATTGCGGAAACAAAAGCATGTTGTACGATTGTTGGGAAGAAGTTGGACGCTACAACTGGGCGTGTATGGAAAAGTTTTATAGGCAACCCGATGTACCTACATACAATTTTAAGGTATAGATTGATGAACCATGTGAGCAGGAATACTATAAAGACAAGTTGTATCATCTTCATAATGTGTGTACGAGGCAGTGGGACAAAGAGCGCCAATCCAAGCAAGAAATTGTGGAGTTAAAGGCAAAACTCAAGGAGGTGGAAGAAGAGAAAAAAAAGCTGGAAGACCAATTCAAGTAGTTGGAGAAGAGAATACTAGGCGGTCATGACTAAATAATGACATGTACGTGTTGAGCGTAGTAACGTATCTTTATGTTTCCTTTGTCAAGTGTTTTCATTAGTTGTACTGTTTGTGTTGTGTTAGGTTTGCTATGTTTGTGTTTGTGTTTGTGTTATACTGTTAAAATAAAATTATTGTTCAACTGCAGTTAAAATAAAATTATTGTTAAAATATAGTTGTTGTCATTACTTACATAATGTAGTATTTTCGCAAAGTACAAACAAAAGTAAATTAATGAGTCCCGCAGCCTATGTGCTTCAGTGTTGCTGCTGGCCTGAGTCGCATCCCCTGTCGCCCGGGGTACACTATTGGGATCATCATCATCAAGTCGTCTCTTTATGTGAGAATGCGCAGCAGCATTGACAGTACAGCTGGCAGGATCGGTAGAAAAGGCCGCCGGGCCGTCAGCAACCTACAAAACAAGTACTATGGTTAACATGTGAAAAATGTATATTAGTATTGTACGTGTTAAGTCAAAAACATTTTCTCACCATGGTCTCGTCGACCTCCTGAGTATATGCATTTATGGTGTCCTCATCAGCGCATACATTTGACTCCGTGATGGGCTGGAACAAAGCCGTAATAAGAAAATTAAAAATTAATTTATGGCAAATCATTAAGGAAAAGAAAAATAATTGAAATTTTATAGTAATACAAACATACCTGCGCCTGTGGTAGATCCGCATCAACCGCTGGGGATGAGGCATAACTCAACCTGCATCTGTTATCCACGTCCCGGGTCGACCGATCCTTAGCTGCGGTAGATGGGCCTGAAAAGAACTGTTCTACATCCTCGTCGAATGTACTCATGATCATCAATGTATCTGACGGGGTGACCAGCGATGCTGGCAGAGATAGCTGGAGGGTGTACAACGGCATATTGCAGAAAGGCTCATCTACCTAAGGGAAATTACCAGGCTGATCATCTCCATGATCCTCATCTCCAAGATCCTCTTCATGTGCCTCAACAGGTGGGTTGATGGGTGCCTCAATACCCCCTTGCTGGGGACCACCTCCTCGTCGTCCCGCGTGACCCCGTGGGGCACCCCTCCCTCGTGCCCTACCCCTACCTCATGGTACAGCCCTACCCCGATGGTACTCCTCTGGCACCACATACTTAGCCTTGTGATCTAACCTCGAGTCATCTCTCACTCGATACAGGGTCCGACGAGCTAGCTCTTCCACCCGACGGCCAGACTTAACGACTGCAGCATTGTCGCCATGCTGCTGTATCTCCTGTCCCAACTGGTAGAACATGTGATGCCCAATAGCCTGCGCAACATTTAAAATAAAATATTAATTAAATAATGCTATATCACAATTATAATATATTAACAAGCCACAAAAATATACCAGTGCCTCGTGCCTCCCGGCATATGGTCTGTACCGATTGCCAAGTACATAAGTGGGGTTCCCGATCATCAGTCGGGTGTGACGGCGGTACCATGACGTATACAGCTCAATAGTGGCATCTTGGATATGTGAAGGTGGTGGTGGAATACGGTACTCTCGCTGGTCCCAAATAAAGACCTGCTGGCCATCCTACATATTCATCGTCCACCCCGGTACGGTCATCCCACTGATAATGTGTAGGTACCCATGCAGGCTCCCCCTGGGGACAGTGAAACTGGCAAAGTACACGCTCTGTGGCATGATGCTCCACCACATCGAAGAAGATCAGTGGGACGGAAGTGCTCCAAAGCAATCGGTCGATTGAGAAATAATTGGGCAGCTGAGCTAGCAACTCGACTCTGTATGGCGTCCAGATGAACTATCAAATAATAACATAAAAGTGAGTATGCGTAACACAAGTGAATTTATAAGATGTAAGTTTAGGTACATATTTACCTATCCGGGCACCAGCATATCTAACACATCCCTGACAAGGAGGAGATTATGATGAGCATCAGTCCCTCGGTAGTTCCCACGCCGGAGAACCCACCTTGTAGCTAGAGAGAGAAATAGAGGTGCTACACCCGGTTCTAGTGGTGGTAGAGGTGGCTGCAATGGCAAGATCCGCTGCCAGGTCCAAACCTAAGACAAAAGGTTGATGTAAAATTTAAGAATTATTTTGACCATATCGAATTCAGAGTAATGAACAGAGTATTCGAAAATGTTGTCACCTGTAGAAGCGGCAGAAAATCACATATGTCCACCTGGTTGCCCATGCTCGCCCGGCACATACTCCTGTACAGGTATGCTAGAATAGCAGCACCCCAACTGTACCAGGGTAACTCATCTAGCTACTGCAGATGATGCAGAAAGCGCATAATCACTTGATTTCTCGAAGTGTTCGGGAACAAGATACCCCCAGAAAGAAATAATAGTGCCAACCTCGTATACCGATTAATATGGATAGCCTCTGTCTCGCTGGTAATGTCGGTGCAATACCTCCATATGCTCTCTGATAGTTGTCATAGAAACGCGACTAGCCCCTCTAAGTGCAGCCTCACCCTGAGGTCTGTAACCAGTATACTGCCCCGACAAATTTAAATACTGGGGATGCGTCATAGCTCTCATGTACTGGGACGGTGCAACGGCCAGTCCATCTACACACATCCCATACAAAACCTGAACATCCTCAAGAGTGATGGTGGCCTCTCTAGTGGGCAGGTAAAAAGTGTGCTTCTCCGGTCGCCACCGCTCTATCAACGCTGTGATGAGAGACCAATTGAGCTGCATGCGCCCAATCCAAAAAATCCTAAGGAATATCGTAGCCTCTAGGCGCTCGACTACGCGAGGATGGAATATCTCTCCCTCAAAAAGTCCCACAAATCGTCCGGTCTCCTGGCGCGGAGAGTCTGATCCAATAGATGTCCCTCCCATACATAGGAGGACCTATGGTCGCCCTGTAATACTAATATCTTATCCTCGGCTGGTCCAGGATGCACAGGCGGCAAGTCCATGTCGTCTACTATAATTTAGACAATATTAATTATGTGTTTCTGTTATAATAAATTAAATAATTATTTATATAATTGGACTGAGTAATTATCTATGGGTTCCAGGCTCGATATTTGTGGCTCGGTAGCACCAAATTATCCTTAATTATTATGTGTGTCAATTTTAATATTTTAAGAATTTTGTTTGTTTAATAAATTAAATAATTAATTATTTAATTGGATTGAGTAATTATCTATGGGTTCCAGACTCGATATTTGAGGTCCGGTAGCAGCAAATTATCCTTAATTATTATGTGTGTCAATTTCAATATTTTTAGATTTTTTTAGTTTAATAAATTAAATAAATAATTATTTAATTAGACTGAGTAATTATCTATGGGTTCCAGGCTCGATATTTGAGGCCCAGTCGCACCAAATTATCCTTAATTATTATGTGTGTCAATTTCAATATTTTAAGAATTTTGTTAGTTTAATAAATTAAATAAATAATTATTTAATTAAACTGAGTAATTATCTATGAGTTCCAGACTCGATATTAGAGGCCTAGTAGCACCAAATTATACTTAATTATTATGTGTGTCAATTTCAATATTTTTAAAATTTATTAGTTTAATAATTTGAATAAATAATTATTTAATTGGACTGAGTAATTATCTATAGATTCCAGGCTCGATATTTGATGCCCAGTAGTAGCAAGTTATCCTTAATTATTATGTGTGTCAATTTCAACATTTTTAGAATTTTACTAGTTTAATAAATTAAATAAATAATTATTTAATTGGACTGAGTAATTATCTATGAGTTTCAGGCTCGATATTTGAGTTAATTTGAAAACATATATTAATTTGTTAGTCTGTAAGTTTATTTTTATAAATGGATAGAGTTTGTAGTTAGTACATACTTAAACTACAAAGACTCTACGCTAAAAGGCTCTATACTTTACTACGCTAAAAGGCTCTATATTTTACTACGCTAAAATGCTCTATATTTTACTACGCTATAAGACTCTATATTTTACTACGTTAAAAGCCTCTATATTTCACTACGCTAAAAGGTCACTATTCTTTAAACAAATAAATAATCTAAACTAAATAAAAAACAACAAACATATGAACATAACATTCACAAAATTACATATAAAACAACAAAAGATATTTGTGACAATTTCATTAACAATAAATATTATTTATCAAGTTTTAACTATTTTTTGTCCCAAGGCTAATAATTCAATCTGAGTAAAAATAACATACAAATTTACACGCAAACATAACAGAAATCAACGTGGAAACACATTCAACAAAATAAATATACATATGATCTACTAATTCGACATAAACTAAATCGAAATACCTCCATTTAAGTTTTTTGAAATAGATCCAAATCGAATTTTTGACCCCGAAAGAAGGAATCCAAGGCTTGAGATGTATGCGGAATCTACGCTCTTCATTTTTTGTGTGACGGGTGGGGCCCAATAATTTTTTTTTTAAATTCGCAGGGGAGGGGGACCAGCAGTGGTGGGGCATGTATATTTAAAAATGGAGGTTCTGTCATGAAGTTGGGGAAGAAGAAGGACCGCCTATATTTTGTTAGAGGGAAACGCAGTATAGTACTACGTTTTCATTAAACGCAGTATTATAATGTGTTTCTCTTTAAAAAAAATTAATTTTTTAATAAATCGCAGTACGATATTGCATTTAGCTTTAACAGCTAATTTTTTGTTAAAGTTAAACGCAGTATTATTATGCGTTTTATGTAGAAATGTAACCTTTTTTTTACACTATATAAACGTATTTTTTGTCCAAAAGTCTATCATTTCATTTCGGACTCAGTGCGTGGATCATAATCACGTACCAACTTCACTTTGTAGTTTAAAAAGCGAGGTGATATTTGGATTGATTAAATTGATTAAACATATACCAAACTCCATATATTACCCTAATTTATTATAACCTAATCTCGTGATTATACCGTTACAGTCAAATTGCTTTATTAAGGTACTCAACATGCCGTAATGAGTGCATGTCTCTTTGTTGCTTGCTTGGTTATTAATTGATATATATGCATCAGATAACAATGGAGCAAGAAAAAGTCAATATATGAGAACAATGATAACTTAAAAAAATAAGTTATTATAATTATCTTTGACGAAAAAAATTATAATTATCTTGGTTATTTTACTCCTATATCACATCCTTCCTAATTTTAATTAATTTTTTTCATTAACCTGTGTTTGGCTGATCATGCCCGAAGTCATTATTTTAATTGCAAAATGAGGCGGACCCCGAATTTGAAGGTCGGGGTGTACTTTTGCTTTCAACCAAAATATGCTTTGTATACTGGATGTCACTACTAATATATCTATATTTTCTAAAGAGACATATATGCATTATTTATGAAAATTTTGCCTCAACTTTTCGAATGTCAATGATCTCTTACCTAATAACATAGGTCCACCTCTGACCGCAATCAGGGAGATGTTGAAGGCAAGACCAATAACTAAAGTAGAAGTCCTTTCATCTATTAAAATGTGATGCTATACCTTTTAATGAGCTAATTTAAAATGGGAAAATAAGACAATATTTTTAATTAATTCATCTCGATCAAAACTGACTATTGTGCAAAACTATAATGTTGACTAATTATAAGCTCTTTTAGTACCTTTGCCCAAGAGTGGATACAAATTGCTTACAAACATAAAGTTTAAAATGTACATATTTCTTAGAATTATTATGGCAATTGGATGATATATACTACGTGGCCCACGCGACAAGGATTTTTAATATTTTATTGTCTAATTCTGTATTCAGAATTCAGATCATATCCCCAATTTTTTTAAAATATCAAAAATGTAAATTCATGCATTTATGCTATTGCACATGAGTGACCTGCAAAATCTTGAAGCAATGTTTTTATAATCCTTTACTAATACTTTAAGTGAGACAAAAAGATAAGACTATCAGAAAATAAATTCCTATAATCAATGAATTATTAAGTGCCTACTTGTTGCCCATTTCGCTTGGTATAGACTTTTAAACTAGGCCAAATACATATACAGACATTGGCCCAATTTTTTTATTGAAATTTTTATATTCCTATGCCACATAGAAACCTTATTACCCTTAATGTTTAAGGTTTGACTTAATTACACTGAGTAGACCTAATTACCAATTCTATATCATAGTGTATTTTAAGGGTACAATTAATGCAGCATATATCCCTCATTAATTCAAGGTACCGTATATCCCACCGCTCCCACGTTTCTCTCTCCCAAACTCTCACCCTCTTACAATGATTATATCTATGGAAAAGCAATTTTTTTCATGGTTCGTTGTAGGGGTGTTCATAAAAATCCAAAAAACCGAATCAGACCGAAAACCAAACCAAACCGACCAAAAAAATCGATACTTTTTGGTTTGGTTTGGTTTTGGTTTTGAATTTTAAAAACTGATCAAATTTGGTTTGGTTTTGGTTTTAATTGAAAAAAACTGAACCAAACCGACTATAGGAGTAGCTATTTCAAATTTATTGTTACACATATATATATATGTATATTATTATACAAAGTTTCAAAAATTTTATAGTAAATATTAATAGTTTGCACTTTTAATATAGTTCTTTACCTTTACATTCTAGTTTGATTGGTAGTTTTCTTTTGTTTAGTGTAAGAATCCATTTCATGTTAAAAATAAGATATTTTTAATTGAGTCTTTAAATTATCCATCACTATTTGATTCAATTATCATCAATATATCTTGGTAAATAATAGATTTCTCAAAGGGCAATTGATTTGATAGTGTTACATTGAAAATGCGATCGCCGGAATATGTATTTGGTAATGTATGTCTTATATTTAAGAAAAAACCGACAAATAACCGAAAAACCAACATAAACCGAATCGAGAAAAACCGACTTAATTGGTTTGGTTTGGTTCTAATATTTAAAAAACCGACTTACTTGGTTTGGTTTCTTTTTAGGAAAAAACCGATCCAAACTGAACCATGAACACCCCTAGTTTGTTGTAATAAGAAAAAATTCATTACAATATATATTCACTTGATGTTATACATCATTCTCTGAAAGTACAAAAAGTTACAGATATTAAGTTAGTCATTGAACATGATCTGTCTGGAGAGAAATCAGAAAATAAAGCTTAATGGAAGCGGCGGGCAGTCCATCCCGTTAGCTTCTTATAAAAGAGGCTTCTCTTTTCTGAGAACCCAAAAGTTAGGACTTAGGGCCAATCAAATATGTTATTTGACCAAAAAGGTCCTTTCTTAGACAAATTAATACAAACATTCTCCGCAGAATTATTAACAAAAAACTAATCTGAAATCAGATCTGTCTCCGAACATTGTTTCTAATTAATTTTATTTTGGTTTTCAAAATTAAGCCAAAAATCAAATCTAAGTACCACAAATTATATCGCTTTGAAATTACTTTAGTAAATAGAAAATAATGCATCTACAATCAAAATACAAATAATCTACAAAATATCTACAAACTGGGTATATTGAATTTTAATATCCCAATTCCCATTCAATTGTAGTTTAATTAGGATTTTCGACATAATTGCATTTTTTGCAGAAGATTTGTAGAAGTTTTAGTCGTTTTTGATTTGTGAAAACAGAAAATAAAGCATCTACAATTAGAATACACATAATCTACAATTTATATACAAAATATCTACAAACTGGATACATTAAATTTTTATATCCCAATTCTCATTCAATTGTAGTATAATTATGATTTTTGACATAATTGCATTTTTTCAGAAGATTTGTTGAATTTTTAGCCATTTTTTATTTGTAAAAATAGAAAATAAAGCATCTACAATTAGAATACAAATAATCTACAATTTACCTACAATTTATCTACAATTATGCAATATGTCTTCTTCTTCTTCTTCTTCTTCGAGTTTCAATCTGAAATTCAGTCAAAATCAAGTCTAATCTTCACCAAAATCCCTTAAAATTGAGATATAAACTCCAAACCATATTCCCGATTTTTTTCAACAACACCCAATCCAAACAAATAATGATTTTTGAAAACCCAAATTTGAATTCAAAGCTTTCAAGTTTTTTAATAGCTGTCAATAGTGGAAAATATCTGGAAGAATATTTACTTCCATAATTGTAGCGCGCCTAAATAGAAATATTTGGAAGAATTATTTGTCTTCCTACTTGAAGCTATCCATAGTTGTACGCATTATGAATAACCAATTATCAAACAAATATATATCACAAAAAAACATTGGTGTAGAGCAGGACATTCTTTAACATCGATATATTCAATCACTTTTTATAACTTCAAGATATTATTTAGAGATGTGATGTAATAAAAAGATGTGAGTAGAAATTGTAAAGTGGCTTGAGACTCGATCAATTGATCAAAACTGGAACCGTATCCACTTAGTAAAAATATAAATTTATAGGTAACACACATAATATTAGGAAGGAATCAGCTTCTAATAATTGGTATTTAATTAATGGTATATATTTTGTAGAATAACTGTGAACATGGCGGGTAAATATGAAACTATGCACATTTTTGGTAATAAGGTTTCATATATGGTATATGAAAGAAAATGTCTCTTTTTTATTTTGACATTCTAACTCAGCCTTGTTCCATTTTGGCCTTCCAACCCCGTTTCTTTTGTTCCACTTTGACACAATTTTTTTTAATAGTTTCAAATTATTATTTTTTTGGTTTTTTCTGCCCACATCCCGGGGAAAAGATTTTTAATATATATTTTAAGTAATAACTACGGGTTCAACTGAACCCATAACTTTTGACACGGAGTAAAAATTCGTTCAAATTGTAAAAAAAATAGATATAAACCCATAATATTTAAAAATATAATGGATCCTTTTTGTTCCACTTTGACACAAACACTTTTATCCTAGGTAAAAATACAGTGCGAACAAATACCCAACTGCTACCCCCA
>MU669572.1:0-51797 GCA_026770625.1 Nicotiana glauca
GCAAATGGGTCAAAATGAAACGGGTCGCGAGGGGAGCCTGGGATCGTTGGATCAATGGAGATGAACGGCTCAGATCGAGTGCCTCTAAACGACGTCGTTCAGTTTAATGAATGATTTGAACAGAGCCGTTGGATTTGCTCGATCAACGGCCCTGATTGAGAGTGGGGAAACGACGTCGTCTCGACGTCTTTGAGACAGGCCCCCTGTGGCCTGGGCCGGAAGTTGTTTTTGGGCCTGGGTTTCTTACGTTTTTAGCCACTTTTCCTATTTTCCTACTTAGCCAAATTAACTTACACACANGCATATATTTTTGTAATTTTCTTCTAAATATTTTGTGGTCAATTAATTTAGAAATGCATGCAACACGTATTTTTTGTATTTTAATTATTTTAAACAAATAAACACACATACAAGATGCCACAGAAAGATAACACACAATCTTTTCAAGTGCGATAACAAAACTATTTTATTTTATAATTTTTGGGAGTAATTGTCGTGAGAGCAAAAATCACGTGCTCACACCAGCTACCAAAACTTCCCGAACTACATTGACCTGATTCCCTTTTAGCCAGGGATATGTAGGAGATCTTTGAAGAAGAGGTTCGGTAAAATATTTCAAAATGCTTCACGCAGAGTGTTCAAACAGGAAAAAATCGCTCCTATCTGCTCACTTTGTCTTTGCACGAAAACTCTTCGTGTTTCCAGGCAAATAGGGGCAGCTGTGAGCACGTGATTTTGCCCTATATGAGAACCTACACCTAGAAAATTCAAAAGAAAATAATTTTGTGTCGTTTGCAATTGTTGTGAATTTTATGTTATTTTTTCTTTTATTATTTGCATTTGCCTGTGCATGTTTATTTGTTTAAATTAATGAAAATACAAAATTATGTCGCATTTGCATTTTTAAGATTTAATTTTTACAATTAGGATTAATTAAGTAAGTTGTTTTTCAAAAATGAAAAAATCACAAAAATAATATATTTTGCATTTTTTTAGTATTTAATGTTCAAATTTTTGTTTTTTTTAGTATTTAACTATTTGTGATAATTACTACTTAGAGTCAATTAGAATTTTTAGGATAATTTGGTCAAGATCAAATTTAGGTTTGTATTTTTATTTTAATTAGAAAGTAAAATGAAAAGAAAAGAAAATAAAAGAGAAGTAATTTAGAATTGGGCAAAATTTTAAATTAATCCCCAAGCCCAAACCTATTAAACTTGTTCGAACAAGCCCAAACCTGCCCAATCCAGTCCATCTCCAGCGTTACCAAAATGACGCCGTTTGGACAGGGTTAATCTGAGCCGTCGAATATGTTTGATCGAATGGACAGAGGCCTCACCCACAACCCGTGTCCATCTAACCTAACTCGACCCACCTTATACCCTGTTTAGTTTCACCAAAAACGACCCCATATTGCTTAGTGTTTTGATATTACCCCAAGTCATCAAACCCCTACCCCTTAGAACCCCTCCCCCCTCGTTCAAATCATCTCTCTGACCTCCCATGTAACGCCGCCACTGACCGCCCGCCGGAAATCGCCCACGGCGGCGGTCAGTCACCAAACACCCCTAAAATTACACCACTTCTCCCCCTTGATCTCCTCTTTCCCAATCACTGTTTATTTCCTCTCGAATTTGAGCCCAGCCCGTCGAATATCGATTTTAAGCCACGAACCCTAGCGCCGCCACAAGATTTTCCGATGGAGGCGCCACCTCTAAATTGTACCAAACTAACACCCAATAATCCTTTTTACCTCCTCGTCCCTAATCCCCAACCAAATTGGCTCGAATCCGAGTAAAACTCGTTAAATGGCGGATCTAGGGTTCACCGGTTTGAGACTACTTCGAAGTAGTCAGGGTCAAGTTGGTTTCTCGTTAGTGTTATAGGCCTTTTTCTGACGAAATAGGCATATAATAGTAACTGGAAACCAATTTTGAAGGCATGTTAATTGGAATCCGAAAATCAGTAAGTTCTTTTTAAGTTTCTTCTTCTTTCCTTTTAATTATTGTTTGTTTTCTATTGTTGTTATTATCTGGTGCATTTGAGTTTCGTTATTTTTCTATCAATTACTTTTTCCTCCTCATACGGACCTTTTTCTGGTCCAAATTTTCATCAATGTGTTTTAATTAGATTTTATAGTCATTTGGATTTAGGAAATCACTCGAACCCCTGTCTGTTTGGTTTCACTCTGGATTTGTTTCTTCCTTACCTTGTTGAGTATTTCGAGTTTATGCAAGTTTAGTAGTAATTGTATAAAACTGTGATCGTCTGATGTTAATGTTGGTTCAAAATTGTCTTATTATGTTTCCCTTTCCGTTGCCAATCAGTATGTTGCATATGAATTCATAATATTACAATGTTTCATTCATTTTGTCTAGGTTTAGTTTAGAATTGTGAATATAGCCAGTTATTCCCATATACATTAGCATCTTAGTAGTTTAATATCAGTTTGCTATTTGATCTGAGCTGTGTAGTTTGAGTTTGCTGTTTGATTTTGATTAAGGAAATTGGTTATAGCTGAAGGGTAGAATAAATCAGGGATAGTTTAAGGGGTAGTTTGGAAATTAAATTACCTAGTAATTAAACTAAAGGCTGCTATTAGGTAAGTGGAAACATTCCTTAGTGGGAATGGCACTTATTGCTAATTTTAAGGACTAAAAACGGGCACTATTGACTAAATAAATAAGCACTAAGGTAATGGGGTAATAAATAAACGAAAAGCTAAAAATATAGTGGGAAAGGCATTAATTGAATGCCTATTAAAGGGCTGGAAATCAGTAGAGTTGAGGGACACACACATACACAGAGAAGAATACACTGGGAGAGCTAAAAAGAGAAACCGGCTAAAAAGCTAGAGAGTTTTGGTCCTCTTTTACTACTGAAGATCAGAAAAGAGTGAGGATCCTGAGAATTATTCTTCTTTGAGTGTTTAAAGAGCAGAAAACCAGAAAAACACACTGTTTTCATTGCATCTCTTGGTAGAGTCCGTTTGTTCGGTATTGCTGTTGGTATTTCTGGTTTGACTTCACTGGATTTTTTTGGACTGTTTGTGTTGCTGTTGGTTTACAAACTGATTCTGGTCTATTAGTCAAGTGTTATTGGGTTTAACATTGGGTTTCGATTTGGTGTTGTTGCTGTGTTATTGCTACTGGCTGCTTACTCTCTGCTACCTATCTGCTACTGACCTCCCTTCTCCTAATGTAATTCCATTTCCAAGTACACACTCTAAAAACCATGTGTTGATGTAAAGTTTGAATTGGAGTTTGATGTTGAAACGAAATAAAAAGCAAGTTGATGATTAACAGTTGTTGTTTTACTGTTTTATTAGTCCTTTGACTGTAGTTAGTTGTATAATTTGTAGAATGAATAAGTAGGTAGTGGATCTGTTATTTATTTAGATTTCATCTCTAATTGGTGCTTGTATTGTATAGCAGTACGAGAACAACTGTATGGGACTGTATAGATTTTTTTTATCTTTCAGATTAGTTCCACGTATCTAAAAATAAGTTCAAATGGTTTTTGTATCAATCTGTTATCCAGTAATCTGTTGTGAAATAGTGAATCGTATGAGTGATTAAGGATAGTTCGAAATAATCCGAAAAGTTGTGTTCAACCTATTCGCATATAGTGTTAAACGAATCTATATAATCAAAGTTGTTTTGTTCGAATCATGTTTTCCAGTTTAACTGTCACTTTAGTAGTAGTATACTAATTTACCAGTAGATTAGGAAATGATGAAGCCCAAGCTTTAGGAGTTAGAATCAAATCCGATCAAATCATGTATCAAAGCTCCTTCCTTGGATTTTAGTGAAGTAATTAGGTTTAATGAGGCCTTAAATTTCCTACATAATGGTTGAATAAAAATTAGGTTTTAGTTTTATGTGTAATCGATTGATAAACTGGGTGTCAATTTGAATGAATGTTACTTGCTTATCGTAAAAAATCTATTGGATAACATCGGGCTTCCCTGAGTCTGTTTGAGGCCCTGTTTGGATTTAATTGTTGAATAAGAACACATGGTTTAATACAATTAAAGTTTGGGCTTCGAGTTAGGTAGCGGGTTCAAATTAAGAGGGTCCCCTCTTCCTTCTTCTTTGAATTCGGACTTGAACTCGAGGCCCGAATTTATAGTATGTAATTAATTATGACCTTTTCTTTATCTTCAGAGACAAATAAGTGGAGAATCATAGTCACTTTAGAATTAGCCTTTAAATAAAAATGAGACGAGCCTCGCCGAACGAAACACAAACTGCGAGGCCCTCAAAATATTGGTATATATATTAATTACTTAAACTTCGGGATGGGCCGTTTAACAAAATTTCACGGCCTTCACAAAAATAATAATACGCTAGTCGCTTTAGGTGCGTTTTTAATAATTTACCTCTCGGGTGCACATTTATGTGACCCAAATCCAAATCTCAACGGAGTCGAAATACATCAATAACCACGGGTACATTGATGTGACGTGGTTCGAGATGTGTTTTCACGACGTTGCAATTCTCTTTAAAATATTGATAATAATAAAAGCGGTTAAAGGTTAAAATTTTCACATAGGTTTGAGCATGTTAAAATCAGATAAATAAGCCAAATATAACAGTTGAGTGACCGTGCTAGAGGCATGGAACTCGGGAATGCCTAACACCTTCTCCCGTGTTAACAGAATTCCTTATCCGGATTTCTGGTTCGTAGACTGTAATACAGAGTCAACTTTTTCCTCAATTCGGAATTCAAACCGGTGACTTGGGACACCATAAATCTCTCAAGTGGCGGCTCCAACTCTCAATAATAAATCCCGTTTCGATTGTCCTTTAATTAGAAAAACTCCCTTTACTATACCATTCCGGTGTAGTAGGTAAAAAAAGAGGTATGACAAGGAGTACCTGTCAACACCACGAGTCGTGGTCCTGCTTGAGCTAGGTAGACCCTAATTACTCTACATTGCGGTGTTAGACGAAGCTTTTTGTTGCATTATGGGGAAACATGATGAAACGTGGAGAAAGGAACAAGCTATTTATTATTGTAGAAAGATGTTCACCCCGTACGAAGCCCAGTATTTTCTTTTGGAGCGCACCTGCTGTGCTTTGACTTGAGTAGCTCAGAAGCTAAGGAAATACTTATGTGCCTATACTACATATGGCATATCAAGGATGGATCCGTTGAAGTACATATTTCAGAAGCCCATGCTCGCTGGCAACTATCCAAGTGGCAAATCCTTTTGAGTGAGTTTTGACATTGTCTATGTAACTCAGAAAGCGGTCAAGGGACAAGCACTAGCAAACTACCATGCTAAAAATCCCGTGGATGGGGAATACGAACCTCTGAAAATATATTTTCCTGATGAAGAGGTATCATTCATAGGAAAAGTTATTACAAAATCCTATGATGGTTGGAGAATGTTTTTCGATGGAGCAGCGAACTTCAAAAGACTTGGCATAGGAGTAGTCTTGGTATCAGAAACCGGTCAGTATTATCCAGTGTCTGCCAAACACAGGATTCCTTGCACCAACAATTTGGACAAATATGAAGCTTGCATTTTGGGACTCAAAATGGCCATTGGCATGAACGTTCAAGACCTACTGGTAATTAGAGATTAAGACTTACTCATACACCAGGTACGAGAAGAATAGGCAACCAAGAACTCCAAGATACATCAGTATCTGCATCATGTACAGGAATTGAGAAAGAGGTTCATGAATACAGATTCTTACATGTTCCCAGAATCCAGAATGAGTTCGTCGATGCATTGAGTACCCTATAATCCATGATACAGCATCCCGACAAGAATTTCATTGATCCCATTCCTGTAAAAATTCTTAATCAGCCCGCTTAGTGTGCCCATGTTGAAGAGGAAGCTGACGGAAAACTTTTGTTCCATGATATCAAGGAATATTTCGCAAAATGAGAGTACCCGGAGATTGCCAATCATACTCAGAAGCGCACACTTCGGAGATTGTCCAACAACTTTGTCCACAACGGAGGAATCCTGTATAAGAGGACTCCTGATTTGGGATTATTAAGGTATGTTAACACAAAGGAAGCATCCAAGCTACTAGAGGAAGTTCATGCAGGGACCTGTGGTCTGCATATGAACAGTTTTGTTTTCGCAAAAAAGGTACTCCGGGCTGGTTACTTTAGGATGTCCATGGAGATAGACTGCATCCAATATGTCCGAAAATGCCATTGCTGTCAGATTCATACAAATACGATAATAGTGCCTCGTATTGAGCTCCACACAATAAGCTCACTATGGCCGTTTGCCACCTGGGGAATGGACTTCATTGGACCAATCGAGCCTGCCACTTCCAATAGACACAGGTTTATCCTAGTGGAAATTGACCATTTAACTAAGTGGGTCGAAGTAGCATCTTACAACGCAGTGACTAAGAAAGTTGTAACAGACTTCGTCCGTGACCGCATTGTTTGTCGATTTGGGGTGCCAGAGACAATCATTATTAATAACAACTTCAACCTGATGAAAATTATGTGTGAAACCTTCATGATTAGACATAAGAATTCCACAGACTACAAGCCTTAAATGAATGGAGCTGTTGAAGCCGCCAATAATAATATCAAGAAGATATTGAGGAAAATGATAGAAAAGAATAAGTAGTGGTACGAGAAGTTATCTTTTGCTCTATTAGGGTATCGCACCACTGTCCGTACATAAACGGGGGTAACCCCTTATATGTTTGTTTATGGTACAAAAGCCGTCATTCCCGCCGATATATAAATTCCTTCCTTAAGTATCATACAGGAAGCGAGCTCGACGACGCATAATAGGTGAAAAGTCGTTATGAGCAAATAGCTCTTATACATGGAAAGAGGATGAACACAGTTTTCCATGGTCAGCTCTATCAGAACAAGATGTCCAGAGCCTTCAACAAGAGAGTCAAGCCAAGATAGTTCACACCGGGATACCTGGAGTTAAAGAAAAATTTTCAGCTTCAAGATGAAGCCAAAGGGATGTCCTCTCCCAACTGGCAGGGTCCATACATGGTTCATCGAGTATTGATAGAAGGAGCCCTCATTCTTGCAGAAATGGATAGAGAAATTTGGCCAAAGTTGATTAATTCAGATGCAGCCAAGTGCTACTATGTTTAATCTATATGTTTTCCCTACATGATGTAATTGAGCTACGCATGACCTAATTCCCGTTTAAGAGGGGATACATAGGCAACCCTATGGGTTTGGCCACAATTCAATAAAATTTTAATTTTCCTCCGAAATTGGAAACTAGAGACAAATTTTGTGGAGGACCCTAAAAATTTCGAAGTAATTTCAACTGACCGTCGCGCAAGCAATAGGTAGTAACATCAACCCATCAAACTGGGGTAGAATTTTGAGGAGGACCCTCAAAATTCTATGGCAAGAGAGGTTGCAATGTCTCGAACCACGTCACAGCAGTCGGTTCATGTAAAAACTATTTTAATTATACAACTATGTCATAAAAATTGTGCATGTCTATTATTGAAACTTCTTTGTTTAGCAACATTACCCCAATGACACCGACGGTATCACCAGATCAAAACTGAGAGAGTCAAGCAAAGCTAGCGGGGATATGAACTACCCTTCCCATTTACAAAATTCACGATTTTTTTTCGGATGCGGGCACTGGGATTACGAAATCATTGAACATAATGTACGCTCATAGAACAAACATGGTTCAAGAATACGATTCTCTGGATCATTGCACTTACCAATATTTTCTATCAGCACGCACCCATAATGTTCTGCTCCTGGTAATCACCGCGCCGCAATCTGCTACCAGCTAAAAAAAATCTACTGCCATTTGCTATTTTATTTCTTGCATAAGGCTATTATTCTTCCTTCCGAGGTTAAGCTCTACCTCTATCTACATTTGCATTTGCATAACGCTACCATTCTGTCTTCCAACCTGTATAAAGCTACCATTCTACCTTCTAACTTGCATAAGGCTACCATTCTGCCTTCCAAAGTTAAGCTCTACCTCTATCTGCATCTGCATTGCATAAGTCTACCATTCTGCCTTCCAAAGTTAAGCTCTACCTCTATCTGCATCTGCATTTCATAAGGCTACCATTCTACCTTCCAACTTGCATAAGGCTTCCATTCTGCCTTCCAAGGTTAAGCTCTACCTCTATCTGCAACTGCATTGCATAAGCCTAGTATGAGCAAATGATTTTTGCCCTGTACGAATTACTCCCATAAATTGAAAACAAAATAATTTCTTTCATTATTTACAAATTCTATTGATTTTGGTGGCATTTTTTGATTAATTGTTTGCATTTGTTTGTGTATTTTTATTTTGGTTTAATTGATGAAAAATACAAACGGAACGTTGCATTTGTATTTAGGATTTAACTTTATATTTTTAAGAATTAATTAGTAATTAAGTTATTTTATAAAAGAAAAATCAGAAAAATAGTTATTTTGCATCTTTTAATTTTAATTTTTGAGTAATTTTTCATTAATTTATTAACTGTGGCATTTATTTAGGACTAGATAATTTGGTTTTATAACTTAATTTAGTATTTGTAGTTTTAATTTGTGGAAAAAAGGAAGAAGGAAAAGAATTGTTTGAAGAATTGATTTGAAATTAGAAAATTGAAAAGAATTGAAAACTAAAGAGGAAGAGAGTTGGATTTTGTGCTGCTTTAAATTAAGTTACCCAAGCCCAATGTTTTTTCTTCCAAAACCCTCCCAATACCTGGGTCCAATCTGCTCGGTCTTTTTAGTGCCCAAACGACAACATTTAGAGATTTAAATTCCCATCCAATCTCAGCTTTTCATTGCAGATCATCCAACGGCCAGAATTTCATCCCTCATCATAATTAATATGTCCGAAAAAATTAGAGACTCCTTATTTCCTCCAAACACAACTGTTACACCATCTTCTTTACATCTAAAGCCTTATTCAGCCATGGTCGCCGGCGAAAAGCTCCAACCACCACCAAAAACGGGCCACGCAATCATCACCCTTTCCTTCACCTTACTCAAACACCATTTTTCCCAAAACCCCTGCCAAATTTGACCATTTTCAGATCTAATATTGAAGGAGAAGATAGTCTCTTAGTCCTTGGATTCTGTTGAATGGCTGGGTTCGAAACGAGGGTTGCTCGTTTGTTCTGAAAAGGAACACACGGCTAATACTAGATTCGAGTCGAGTTAGAAGCAATGGATGTCTATCAAGCTTTTGGTCGTCGAGGTATTCATCTTATTCCGACTCTTTTCATTTGCTTCAGGTTATAAATAGCCCCTTTCATTCTTTCCCTGTTTATTCCAGTTAATGTTAAAGGTTTTATTCTCATTTTTCTTTTTTCTTTAGCCTTAGTTTGATTCTAAATTAGTAAGACGTATTAGCTATGGTAGAATAAAATTTATTAGTTGTTTATTTGCTAAAATTATTTTTCGAACTTCTCAGAACATTCCTTTTATTTCTGCTGAGTTCAGTAAATTTGTCTGTTTGGTTGAGTTCTATTGTGTTCAGGATTAAAGATTTCTTTGGTTTGGGCTGTCTTTATTGCATATTTGTTTGGGGATGGGCTTGGATCTAATTTACCTTTGGGTCATTCTTGACCTATTTTAGTTTTTGTTTTAGGGGGTAAATACCTAAGGCTCTAAGGGGTAATTTGGGATTATTAGGTGGGGAATCTTTTGTTAATTAACTAGGAAGCTTACTAGAAACTGGGATGGGGGGCTGCTGTATTAACTTGATAAAACCAAAATTTGAAAAAGGTGTAAGAGAAAAAACTGATTCTCTGGTGCTGCCCTAGGTTTTTTACCTATAAAGGAATCTTTTCCTTGTTATTGAAGGCAGACCTAAGAGATAAAAAATCAAAAAGTCAAACAGCTTAAGAAATTTTTAGAAAAAACTCTGTTTCATTGAAACCCTTTTGGTGATTTCTGAAGTTTTTCTAGTGCTAAAGCAATTTTTGGTTAGCTGGTACTAAAATGGGTTAAGGTTGAGTCTGGTTTGAGGTTTTATGGTCCATTGAGTGACTGAAATTAGTGTCTGGATCATTGTATCTCATCTACTGGGTTTTAAAACTGGTTTGCTAGTTCATTTTCTGATTGCTGACTCTACAGTTTTTGTTATTCACTACTTTCACCTAATTTATTTTTTTTGTAATTTCCAGTTGTACCTTCAAAACTTCTCATGGAATTGAATATTGAACAGCATGTATGAGGATATGGGAATTCAAGTTGGAATTTGAATGGAAACCTTAAATTGCTAATTTAATTGCTGTTATTTACTACTATTATGTGTGATTGGATGCTTCAGTTTTGTAGTAAGTTTAATTTGTGGTTGATGTGGGAGGTGTAGATTCATACTAATAGAGTATGGTAGTTCAACTATTCAAATTTAGTATGTAATTTAAGAATAATGGAATTTCATAAAAGCAATTGAACTCTATTTACATGAATGGACTGTTTTAAACCTTTAAATGGTATTGTTCAAGGCATGTCAAGCCTGCTGTGTGTGGATCCGAAATGGACTCACATGTGCTCAAGTTGTTAGTTAACAATAAGCATGGAAATAGCAGCTCTTAACTTCAAATTGATTGTGTGTTCGACTAGTAGTGACTTTCCTCTGTTTTCTTTTTTTTATTCTTAAACTTTAGTGTTGGTTAGAACTCGAGTCTTACTAATAGCTGATTTTGCTAGTTTTTGTTAGACACTGGAAGACTGTTATGGTCAATGGCATCTGTTGTTTCTTTTATACTCTCATCTTATCACTTTGATTCATAAAGGTTGGGATGCGTTTAGTCGAAAAGATTGATTAAGTAGTACAGGAATCGAGGTTTCATAGTTCATGTCTTAGTTGGTGCAAATATGTGGACACTTAGCATAAATGAGCATGTGTATCGATTTCAAAATTGAAATTTGACTTGGTTATTTACATATTGTCTTCTAAAAAGAAAGCCCAACACAAGTTAGATATTGTTCAGGCAGGAGTCATTGTTTGTTTTACATTAACTTGAGGCATTTGGTTGGATTAACCGTTGGTTCTTTTGGGATAATTACGAATTAAGTGGTATAGTCAAATATCGGTTGGGCCAAGCAGATTGTTGGTTGAGAAAAGGCAGTGGGATTTGATTTGGCTCATGAAGCTTAGGAATTGGACCCGTTATGTTTATTTTAAATAACCTGATGGTTGCAAGCTCAGGGATTCGATCTAGCGTCCCTCTCCACGCTGACACGCAGTTTCTCCAAAGACTTGGGCTCACGCTTGGGCCTCCTCTTCGACCCTAGTTGTCCGCTCAGGTACCCCAAGTCTAGAACAAAACCCAAGGATTTAAACCTAGTATAACAAGACCTTATGCCGGATTTCTAGTAGGAGCGTTTGTTTGCATAACGTGCATTTGACTTTGGAGACTCAACACAGGGGTTGGGTTTGTATAGGACAATTGTACCAAAAATAAAAAAGACCATCCTGGTGCATCTTACTTGCTACTTGTGCATTTATTCGCTTTGTATTTGTGTGCTGAACGACTTTTGAATAATGGGAGAAAGTTAGGAAAGGAGAATAGCAGTGTGAAGGTTTAGCGAGTTGATCACCTGTTTTGAAAAACCAATGTCCAAATGGTACTGAAACTCTGTCGAATTTTTGGAAAAAATAAAATTGAAAAAAAGGATAAAGTTTTGTTTTAAAAAATAGTTGGTTTTGTTTTTTCTGCCCGAACTATGCCAGTTTGATTCTCATAGGGTGTGTGATACATAGGAAACCCCCATTGGGTCCAACTTCCTTTTTGAAAAATAGCCCAAAAAGAACAAAAATATTATTTTTATTGTAAATAAGTAAGGTGATGTCATTCTTGTCAAAATAGCCGAATGTCCCCAAAAGGGCACAGGAAGGTTATTTTTGCAAGAACAGCCGCCTTTGGTCATTTTTTAAGGTATTGGTCCGTTAGCGAACACAGCCTTAATATCATATTTCTCGAAGTGCTGAAAGGTCGTATTCGCAAAGCCGAATATTTTTATGAAAATTATAAAATATAGTGATAACTTTTTGAGTCAAAATGCATCTTGATTTCCTTTTTGAGTCTGCTGGTTTTTATGGTAAAAATTTGATAGGATGAGTCCTTGTAATCAAAACATTTTATTTTTATGAAAAATTTAAAATCCCAAAATATTTTATTATTTATTTTTATCCTCCAGAACTACGCTCGGTCTGATTCATGCAGGGTCATGATACGTAGGCAATCTCCACAATATTCTACCATAACCAAAAGAAAGAAAAAAAATAGTGATAAAAAAGAGGAAAAAAAGAAAGAGAGGAAAAAAAAGAGAGAAAAAGAAAGAAAAAAAGAGAGATAATAAGAAACCGAAAGAAGGAAACAATGGAAAAACAAGAGGGAGAAATGAGAGGATAAAAACAAAGAGAGTAAAGGCAAGAATTTTGAAAATAGGAAAAGTAAAAGAAAAAGAAAAGAAGTTGCAAATGAAAATAAGGAAAGCTGGGATGACGCAAGAAACTTCTCACGCCCCAAACTTGGGGGGCGAGACCGGCACCCAGTGCCTCAATCCTTGCGTACCAACTTGCAACTAAGGGACTCTGAACATATGATGTCATACTTTTGGCCATAGGTCACATTGCAAGACGACAACAAATGATGACTAAATATCAGTATAAAGCTTGGCTGAGAAGGCCGTCATATTTATTACAGCTGACAAACCAACCGAATATACATACAAGGCCTGAAAGCCCAACATACTCCACTAATTGACTAGATAGGTCTACAAGCCTCTACTAATAGATATACTATGATTGGAACGACTCTCCGACCTACTCATGACATATATATATATATACTCATGACATATATATATATATATATATAAAAGATATACAAAAGGCTCTAGACCGGGAAACTCCGAAAGGCATAGAGCTTATCCGATCAAGCTAAACTCGGGCAACACTTATTGAACAACCCTACTCGTCTGTCTATTTGACCTACACGCATGAAATGCAGCGCCCTAAGAAAATGTACGCCAGTACAGAATAATATACTGAGTATGTAAGGCAATATATTGAAAGCTGAAACTGAACTGATAATATAATAACTGCAAGTAGTTGGAAGTCAAAGATATTCTGAAGATATACTAACCTGCTGATACTGACTCAATTCTCTCAATATTGTAATTAAAATAGCTGTCCGGCCCTATAAGACTCGGTATACATATATATATATCTGCTCTGCCGTAGTAGGCTCTCTCATAAGTGCTCGACCATACTAGACTCTATATGTCGACCAAATGGGATCGCACATAAGCGCTCGACTACAGTAGGATCGGTATATAATTTACCATCTGATCAGATGTTTCCCAATAGGGGCCTGCCCATCAATTATAGCTCGATGGTAAGGAAAATACTTTTAATACTGCATATATAAACTCTCTGCTGTCTTGACTGGAAGAGTGAAATACTCAATTGAATATAATGTCCTGATAAGGAGAATATTGTAACTTACAAAACTAGAAAAATATACGTAACTTGCGAGACAGCAAAATATACGCAAATTCCAAAATATGAATTGTTTTCTATGGCTTGTTACCAAACTTGTGCAATGACCAGATCATGCAAAATCAAGGATGAACTTAGCCTTAACATACCTGGAGTAGAGAAAACTCCGTATAATACTCTTGGAGAAGATTGCACGTATTACTTTAGGATCGTAAATTTTTACGTTGCTACGATTCTACCAAATTCTCGTTGGAACCGTGTTGCTGAACGTTGGATTGAACTTAAATTCGCAGGAACTGAAATATCTACTGCTCTTGAACAAGAAATGAGAATGTTTCTATTGAAAAAAGCTACTGTTCTCGAACCAAGAAATGAAAAGTTTTCTATTGAAATAGCTACTGTTCTTGGTTCATTTGTTTGGGCTTGGTTTCAACGTTTCTTTGGTTTCAAAGTTCTTAGGATTTTAACTTTAAGTCAGAAGCAATGTTCAGTTGCAAAGTTAAGCTTTTAAAATGAAAATGAATTGAAGTTTTGGAATTTTGAAAGCGAAGCAACGTTCTGTTCTTAACTTCAAAATAATGCAATGGGAAAGACTTGGATAAAGTATTTGAAGGAATGGAAGGAACTTATTATCCATTTGATACCTAATTAAGGAATGACTAAGTCATTTCTTGATAATGTGGCTAGTTGCCACGTGTGGTGGGATGGAATTTTTAATTTTGATCCACTTATTAGTTAATTGGGTAACGTTTCGTTACCCGGTAATTAATCCATTACACGCGTAATTTAAAATTTATTATAAATTACTTAAAACTCTATTTATTTTTAAAACACTTCATATATACTTTACAGATTGATCAATTTCAACAAAACTTATTTTATTTAATCCATGTACCCTCTTATTCTTCATAACACTTATTTATTGCCTGCTATAAATAACGTAAGTACGTTAATGTCAAGATGATCTTATCCCCTATTCTTATATCGGGTAACTAAAAACGAAATTTTAACGTACAATACTTCAGGGTGCACCATCTTCGTAACTTAACACTTCAAAGCGTGACATCACTGTAGTGTAATACCGAGGGACGTGACATCTCATTTCTGTGCTCTCATTAATTTATTTATTGTATATTTTCATGCACGAAAATATGGGGTGTAATATAATTCCCCTCTTTGAAATATTCGTCCTCGAATGTTGACTTATGCGCTTATCATTCTCATATCCCATAGCTCCTTCGAATACTTTAGTAGTCCTCTTGTCATCTAAGCAACTGTTCTGTGAATAAGTCCAAAGTCCAGGGCATTTACCCCTTAGGCCTCCTTCTCACACCACAACTTGTAGTCGGAATCCTTCCAATCTCGTAACTATTGCTACCTTTCATCATGCAGCCTGTACAACTTTGACCTTGTAAGTGTGTCCAATCTCTAGGCTTCATATTAGAGCTTCATAAGATGTCCCTTTGGGCATCTATAAGTACATTGAAGTTCTTTGCTTGGTACTTTGTTGAATTCACAAATATTTATCTCATCTCATAGGTCTGTTTAGCCATCCGTGTGAATTTACTGCCATAACTCTTACCTTAATTTATCGTTGCTGAGGTCTGCTACGAAATCTCAGCTTACTCTTGTTGCTTATTCCACATGTATAAATTTAAATCCTTTAGTGCTTCCTCATTACTGCTTATCTTTAGAATGACGGCCTAATCTCATCTCATACTTTATGACTTTTGTCCATCTATTGTTGATTCACCTCAATATTGATCTACGATATACCACTGATAACTTGAAACTCCTTACGTAATACTTTTGCCCCTAGGGCTTATGTCACATTAAGGAATATTCGACGTGATTCCCATAATCGTATTTCATAGTGTCTCAATGTGATTCACCTTATGAGGGTATCTTAATTTCGAGCCGCCAGCAAAATATTCTCTTCTTCTCTTCTCTTTTTGTTTTCTTTTTCAGATCATCATTCAAACGAAGGCCCAAACATAATCTTTTATCTGTCACAATTATACCCCGATTTTACTACCAAGTCAACATTGTATTCCTTCTAAATTCTATTAACCTTAGACTCCTTTGAGTTTATTCAGGCTATGCTAAACTTTTAATAACTTAGAGAAACCATTATCTCTCTTGTTTCCATGGACTTAATCCCAAGGACTTATCCATTCTCGTCACCTTTTCACTTGCCTTTCCCCATCCTCACTCATGTTTCGTTAAACCTTTATCGCTCCACAATACTTTAGCTTGAAACTTATACATATCCATTTATACTACTCGTAACTTTCCTTTAACTTGTTTGCACTATAGATTTCCTTACGTTATTCCAAGCGAGCTATCACATCATCTCTAACTCTTCTTTTCTCTCTTAACTGGACCTCTCGATACCTAAAAATCATCGACTGGAAGATATGCTACTCATGACGTTACTATCAGTTCTGGATACCAAATCCCCACGCTTCTAGCCTTCTATCCGTAGTACGGACTATTCGCGATATTCTGCCTTTGAGTATCTCGTACGTTGTTCACCTTTACCTTACTTACCTTAAAATCTCGCATCGTATCTTCTATCTCTTTCATGACCTCCCTTCCAACTAGGTGTAATTCACGTCCATAACTTGAAGCTCTATTATAATACCCACACCTCTGGTACATACACAATCCAGTGGGAGCTTCGTACTGACTTCTTATGAGGCTCCTTCTAGAGCCATTGTAGATTATGGTTATTGTGTTATTTCTCTTGAACATCTGATATTAAGAGTGATTTTGTCATGTTCTCAAGCACAATTTCTATAATTTTTCTAGGTCCAATGTTCATACTCCTGATTTACTTGTGTGATGTAATTCTTTAGTTTCCTCTTCCTTTTGATCAGCCTCTACGTAGACTTAAGCTATCTTCTGATGTGTGACTCATGGTATCAGTTATTAACTTAGCCTTTCATGGGAGTTATGGCATATCCAAGACATAATCTTCTAACAATTCCATCCTTTGTCTATGCCCCGAACTCAATTTTTTCTTTTAACTTATATAGGAGTCTTCTTTGGCTGTATGATTGTCAACAAATATGCTGCCTTGATAATGCTCCAAAATCTTGAGTGTATCCATAACGTACTAACTCTGGATCATTGATCGAATAATTCTTTCATTCCATCTTAGCTTTCCTTCAACGTAAGCTATTACTTTTCCTGGTCTTTCTGCCCCTTGTTGCGTCCATACTTAGCTTATTAGTGCTCACACTTGCCAGAGTTTTCATACTACTCATATGATCTTTTAATTCTTACTTCTCGTTCATTAGTCACGGTAGGTTCCATTTTCCTTTGGAATGATTACAGTGTCATTGCGAGATTGTTGTTACACAATCATTTCCTATTTAGGTCGTTGTGCTTAGGTTGGAGTCTTCTTTCTTATCTCCTCATCTAGTCTGTCGATGTACTACTTCGGGAGAACCCTTGACTTTCGTAAAGTTGTGAGCTCATTACGGACCTTTTTGATGTCCTTACTTGCCTATAATCATCCGTAGTTGCCCTTATGCTTGTATGGTTGCTTCTGAGCTGATATTTTGACTGCCTTCTCATTAGCACTTTCTTGTATCCTCGTAACACTCATACGGAACTTTTAACTACCCTAACTCTTGTTTGAATATATCTCGAGTATTATAACGACATTCTTCGAGGCGGAATTCTCCATGTTGGGTTCTACTATGTTTATCTTACACGATTTGATGACTCGTCTGTAACCTCCTGGTTAGCCATAACTTGGATATTCCTGACTAATTACTACTTACTCATTGGACCAATCTCATATCAATATTCCTCGTAATCTTTCTTGGGTTATTTCCTGTGTATTAACTTACGTCTCGTACTGGCTCCTTATTTATTAATAACAGCTTGGGCAGGAATCATTACTTCCTCTCCTTGACATCGTGCTTGCACAATATTCTTGAATTGTAGCGTATCTATAAGATTTGGATAAGTGTGATCTCATTCCTCTTTAATTTATCACATTCTTCCTTTACCATTTCATAGTCACTAGAACAACTTAATTCAGACTTAATGTCACATCACTCCATATTCCCCCTTTAGTGGTCTACTAACAGCTAAAACCACGAGGATCTACCTATAGGTGTTTTACCTCTTAATCTTTGGCGTCATTGCTCAACATCAATGATCCTTACTCGCCTTGTGACAATCCTTCTGTACCAAGGATGACAAATTCCTTTACTCGTGAGGGTGACACATAACGTAACTAGCACATACAATCTCTTAAGATTAACATTGCTCACATTGCTTGCTTTAGGGAAGCGTCTCCCTCAATGACCATTCTCTGAATTCATCATGAATCTTCTTCTGTGGTCCATTCTATTACTGCCAGAATGAAATCTAAAATTCCCATGATGCTGAGTATTTCCAAACATCCAACCCCTAATTCATATTTAGTTTATCTTGTTTATCAGCCCATACTAATTTCTATTACTCTGGTGATTAACTCTCCCTTCTGGTAGTCGCGTTGGAGTCACGAACTTATTTCTCGAAATAAGGATATAACCTTACGGTCTATACTCTTTTGTTGTATTATGTCCCATCACCTTTCATCTCTTACTTCATTTGTATAGGATCTATAACACTCTACTATTTTCATCCATGTATCACACCTTATTCATAATGCTTCCTTATCTCTCTTCTCATTATTCTGCTAATGTTTCTGCATATCCCTTTTCTTGTGAAAACTTCAATACAATATTCTTTCTCTTTTTAGCTTTCCTTTGCTCCATCCAGTGGCTCTTAAAGTTGCTTAACGTTCTCACTTTACTAGGGACACTGAGCCACAGTAAGGTAATATTTATCCCTTCAAGGCTTATAGTACATGTCTTTGTAGTACTCATATATGGCTGCACTATTTTAGAGTGCACTATCTAGGTGTCTTATAAAGAGATCTATTAGAAAATTTACAATATCCTTCGAAAATGTCAACTAGTGCAATCAATTTATCCATCATATCTTCTTATATTACTTTTGCTAATTCCCACAGGGCATATCTGGAATGGGTGCGACCAATTGTATATACCTTTGTTACTATTGAATATAACTCAAAACAACTTATGTTCCTCTTCCTCAATTATAAACGCTGTTAACCTTCCTCAAACTTGTACTTATCTTCTCAATCACTCATTGTCCTTCACCATAAAGATGGATAGGCATTCTTGCCTTAAGACTACTTATCAGGAAGCTTACACCTTTCAGTACACCATAATCTGCTAAAGACCTCATATTTACTTATCGCAGGCATCATACAAAAATCCAATTCCTCTGACTCAGCTATTCCATAGCTATCTCCCTTTCCAACCTTGTTTTCGTATGTAGGCATCATCTTATTACGAATATAAGAAAAATCGGAATTTGAATTCTTATAAGTAAGATCTACCACACGATCTAGAGTAAGAAAAAAGAGTGACAATCCTAAATGCCCTATAGCATCTTGCTTATAAGTGTGGTGCACGACACACCTATAAACAAGAATCTACTAGACACGACTTGTTGACTCCCTAGGACAGAACTGCTCTGATACCACTTTTGTCATGCCTCGAACTTGGGGGTCGAGATCGGCACCTAGTGCCTCAGATATCCTTGCGTACCAACTTGAAACTAAGAGACTCTGAACATATCATGTCATACTTTTGGCCATGGGCCACATTACTAGACGACAGCAAATGCTGACTAAATATCAATATAAAGCTTGGCCGACAAGGCCGTCATATTTATTACAGCTGACAAACCCACCAAATATACACACAAGGCCTGAAAGCCCAATAAACTGCACTAACTGACCAGATATGTCTACAAGCCTCTACTAATGGATATACTATGATTGGAACAACTCCCCGCCTTACCCATGACATATATACGTATATATATAAGATATACATAAGGATCTAGAACTGAAAACTCAGAAAGGCATGGAGCTTACCGATCAAGTTAAACTCGGGCAACACTTATTGAAGAAGCCTACTCGTCTATCTGTCTGACCCGCACATATGAAATGCAGTGCCACGAGAAAAGGGACGTCAGTACGAAATAATGTACTGAGTATGTAAGGCAATATACTGAAAGCTGAAACTGAACTGATAATATAATAACTACAAGTAGCTGGAAGTGAAAGATAATTTGAAGATATGTTTACCTACTGATACTGACGCAACTCTCTCAATATAGTAAGTAAAATAGTTGTACGGCCCTATAAGGCTCGATATACATATATATATCTGCTCTGCCATAGTAGGCTCGCTCATAAGCGCTCGGCCGTACTAGGCTCTATATCTCGACCAACTGGGCTTGCTCATAAGCGCTCGGTCACAATAAGATCGGTATATAACTTACCATCAGATCGGAGGTTGCAAGGTTCTTATGATTTAAACGTTCTTAGGATCTTAACTTTAAGTCATAAGAAATGTTCTGTTGCAAGGTTAATCTTTTAAAATCAAAATGAATTGAAGTTTTGGAATTTTGAAAGCAAAGCAACGTTCTGTTCTTAACCTCAAAATAATGCAATGGGAAAGACTTGGATAAATTCTTGGAAGGAATGGAAGGAACTTATTATCCATTTGACAACTAATCAAGGAATGACTTATTCATTTCTTGATAATGTGGCTAGTTTCTACGTGGGGTGGGGTGGGATATTTAGTTTCTATCCACTTATTAGTTAACCGGATAATTTTCGTTGCCCGGTAATTAATTCATTACCCGTGTAATTTAAAAATTATCATAAATTACTAAAAATTTTAGTAATTTTTAAATACATTATATATTATAATACCATGGTCATATGGTACCTTGCATGGTACTAGTTTATAATTATCGGGTATTATCGCTCGACCCGTATTTTATTCTAAATTGACCAATTTCAATGAAACTCGTTTTCTTTAATCCGTGTACCCTCTTATTCTTCATAACACTTTATTTATCATAAATAATGACAGTACGTTAACGTCAATATGATCTCATCCTCGATTCTTGCATCGGGTAACTGAACAAAATTTTAACGTATAATACTTCAGGGTGCAACATCTTCGTAACTTAACACTTCAAAGCGTGACATCACCATAGTGTAATACCGAGGGACGTGGCATCTCCCTTCCATGTTCTCATTAATTTAATTATCGCGTATTTTCATGTACAAAAATAAAGGGTGTAACACAACCGATCAAATGAATAATAGAAACGGTTAACTGCTTAGGTGCATTCATGCCCCCAAAATATACGGTTGCCAATCTGTTAAAGCCCTAATCGCTAACAAGGTTGTTGTTGATGTATTGAGTCCAGGCAGGTGGTTAGTTGATTGGCATTTTGGCAATTCACTCCTACAACACCCGGTCTAGAGACAAGCTGAACATGGCCAACCAAGAACAGGTGGCAAGTATTATCGATCCGTCAAAAGAGGGGGATGAATTGGAGGTTAATTTGAAAGATGAGTTATATAAGCTGAAGGAGCAAATGGCCGAAACAAGTCCCAGAATGCTACGTCACCACTTCCCATACCTCATAAGCTCCACTACCCAAACAAGTCACATACCCTTCTCCACCAGTCACTCTTGTTTTTGTGGCAAACCCTATAAGAAATAAAACTCAGAAAAAAAGAAAATAAAAAAAATACAAAAACTTAATGACTAAGCATACAACCCAAATCATAACATGATACAGAAAACCAAAATCAAGCGACGAAAGAGAAAAGAGGATTTCCTGAAACAACCTTTTCGACACTGGAATAACTCACTCAAACCGTCGAGCCAAAGAATGAATTCGAACTACCGTTAATCATCTGTTCTTAACAAGAATAATCGACTAAATCATGTTTTGAGTTCACCCAAACCTCTCAGGACCCAAAAATGCAAAAAGGGAAAATAGGGACTAGGGCTCCATATTTCAGATCCAAGATTCAGGGAATCTAGGTGAGATTTGAGGGAAAATTGGTGGGGATTTGAGATGAGGAAATGAAGGGGCTCCTAGAGTGTGATGTGGGACAGATTGGGAAAATTAAGTTTTGGTTGTTCCCCTTCGATTCTAGATTCGAGAAGCTAGGCTGGGATTCGAGGGAGGGGGTTTGGAGACTTTTAAAGAAGAGAAAGAGAAGAATTAAGGGTGTAAAAATGGGGTTGATCAGAGCAACGCCGTTGGCGGAGGCAATCTCCGGCAGGCGGCGCACGGCGGAGCCGGCGCGTGATTTTTGAGGGTGGCGACGATAATAGGGGGTAGGGGGTACGTTCAGACACTTATTTTTTATTGGACCCTAGTTTTTGAGCCAGTGGATCATCCAACCTCGACGGCTCAGATTTGATGAAGCGAAAACCACATTGTTTGGCGTAAAGGGGAGCTGGACCGGGTTAGAAGTGTGGGCCTGGGCATCCAGTCTTGGGGGTAATATGGGCGAAATTTTCCATTAGGCCTGTGGAAATTGAGCTGAACAGCCCAAATGGATATCCTTCCATTATTTCCTTCCTTTTCAATTCTTTTCTTCAAAATTCATTTTCTTCTTTGTTTTTTTTTTTCAAAAATTAAATTAAAATTCTAAACACCCTCCTAAAACCTAATTGGCATATCAAAACACTAATTAACCGTAAATAATGGTTAACACAATTTATTTAAATAAATTAAAGGAAAACCAACAAAATTCAACGCTAAAAATTAAAAGGTGCGAAAATAGGTTATTATTTTTTGTGATTTTCCATTTTTATAAAAATAACTAGATTACAAATTGATCCCAAAATGTAAAGTTAAATCCTTAATGCAAAGATGCAATATATTTTGTATTTTTTTATGAAATAAAATGCACAGAAAAAATGCAAACAATTAACATAAAATGTTACAAAAATCCACAACATTGCAAACACTGAAAGAAATTATTTTGTTTTAAATTTATGAGACTAATTCATATAGGGCAAAAATCACGTGCTCACAGCTGCCCCTCTTGGCTCGGAAACACGAAGAGCTTTCGTGCAAAGATAAGTGAGCGGATACGAGCGATTTTTGCCCGTTTGAATACTCCGTGTGAAGTATTTTTGAAAGAGCTGACCGCGCCCTGCTTTTGAAGTTGCCTACATATCCTTGGCTGAAAAAGAAATTAGGTCAGTGTAGTTCAGGAAGTTTTGGTAGTTGGGGCTACCGGGAGCTGTGATTCCCTATTGCTGCTGCTGCTGAACCCCCTTATTACACCGTGTCAAAAATAAAACGAACTAGGATAAGTTATGATCTATTAATTACAAAAGATCATATCTATATCTTCAAACTTACTCTTGTAGTTCTTGTTGCCTTGTTGCCTTGAATTGTGATCTAAGTTGTTTTTCCCTTTCTCCGAATGATATTTGATTGCTAAAACTTGAAATGCAGTCCTCTGTTCTCCAGACGGGCTCCTGATGGCTGAAAATTGAAATATATTCCTCTGTTCTCCAGGCGGGCTCCTAACTATTAAAACTTGAAATATATGCCTTTGTTCTCTAGGTGGGCTCCTGACAGCTAAAACTTGAAATGTATGCCTCTGTTCTCCAGGCGAGCTCCTGATTGCTAAAACATGAAATGTATGCCTCTGTTCTCCAAGCGATCTCCTGACTGCTAAAACTTGAAATGAAGGCCTCTATTCTCCAGGCGGGCTCCTGACTGCTAAAACTTGAAATATATGCCTCTGTACTCCAGGCGGGCTCCTGACTACTAAGACTTGAATTGTATGCCTCTGTTCTCCAGGAAGGCTCTTGAATGCTAAAACTTGAAATGTATGCTTCTGTTCTCAAGGCGGGCTCCTGACAGCTAAAACTTGAAATGTATGCCTCTGTTCTCCAGGCGGGCTCCTGACTGCTAAAACCTGAAATATATGCCTCTGTTCTCCAGGTGGGCTCCTGACTGCTAAAACTCTAAATGTATGCCTCTGTTCTCCAGGCGGGCTCCTGACTGCTAAAACTGGAAATGTATGCCTCTGTTGTCCTGGTGGGCTCCTGACTGCTAAAACATGAAATATATGCCTCTGTTCTCTAGGCGGGCTCCTAACTGCTAAAACTTGAAATGCATGCCTCCATTCTCCAAGCGGGCTCTTGACTGCTAAAACATTAAAAGTATGCCTTAGTTCTCCAGGCGGGCTCCTAACTGCTAAAACTTGAAATGTATGCCTCTGTTCTCCAGGCGGGCTCCTGGCTGCTAAAACTTGAAATATATGCCTCCGTTCTACAAGTCAGCTCCTGACGACTAAAACTTGAAATACATGCCTCTGTTCTCCAGGCGGGCTCCTGACTGCTAAAACTTAAAATATATATCGTTGTTCTTCAGGCGGGCTCCTGACTACTAAAACATGAAATACAAGCCTCTATTCTCCAGGCGGGCTACTAAATACTAAAAATTGAAATGTATGCCTCTGTTCTCTAGGCGGTCTCCTGACTGCTAAAACATGAAATATATGCCTCTGTTCTCCAGGCGGGCTCTTGATTTCAACAAAAATAGACAAAACGAAGAAAATTTCTGCCCTAGTTTTGTGGCTGGGCACATGGGTGAGTGTTAACTGAGTTATTCTACCAACTATTATAAGAGTTTGAAAGCTATGTCCTATTATCCATGGAGGTCCTGACAACTCCTAACAATTACGAGCCTAAGTTATAACTTCTAAAGGTATTACTCCCACTACATTTGTTATCTTAAAAGGTCCTAAACTACTCTCCATTATCCAGGAGGGTCCTGACTTCCACCATGTCTTGTTATCTAAGTAGACCTTAAAATTATGTCCCATTATCTAGGAGGATCCTAAAGACTTCGAATTGAATCCTCTATTAAACCATGCGAACTTTACAATCAACTTACATTCTTCTATGATTTGTTTTGAAATTTAATCTAAGTCCCATTCTCCAGGAGGGCCCTGACAACTTCTAGTTAGATCATACTTCAAGCGTGCAACCTCGTTGCACTAAACTTATGCTACTGTTTTGAAATTTAGCTAAGTCCCATTTTCCAATAGGGTCCTAAGAGTTTACGATCAAACATGTTTGGTGCATTTCTTTTCCCTATAGCGAATTCCTTTGAAACCAACGAAAAATTCTGCCCCAAAGAAAAACCTTGTCAATATAAAAATAGTGGTTAGTTGATGGCATTCTTGCTGAATACATCTCCGCTGAGTTTTACTTTGATATGCTTCCCATACTTTGTCAATGAAATTTCAAACCCCATGACTTTTGACGATGTGTTCTATCCCATATTGTTGTTTTACATTTCTGACCCCTTTATCTGAAACTTTGCATCTCCCTACGAAACTACCTGATCACTCTACCAATGAAACTTTCGATGACTTTTCGTATCTTACTTTGCATTATGCCATCATTGGTACATTCTAGCCCCACTGTGCTTTGCAATTGGGAAATTGGTAGTGAGCCTTAACATCCCTTCTTCTTTGTTTTGAACAAAACTGATATTGACCCATCTTAGAGAAACAGACACCAAAGGGAATGAAATTCAATGACCTTTAGAGTTAAGGATAAAGAAAGTCCAAAAACCAGACGACTTATGAAAAGGAAAGAAAAGGAAAAAGAGATTTATCTGAGTGGAATAGCTGGTACCACTGATTGTGACATGCATTTCGGACTAATCGGCCCAATCCGTCCAACGAATCAACTTTCAACTTCCATGCTTTGCTGCCCCAGAATTCCATAACCTGATTTCTTCAACCAAACCCTAACCTTGTTCATCCTGCGGCGTCTTGAACTATTTCCACCCACAGACCCTCCTTACTTGAAAGCTCACTTTCACCTTAAGGTGCGCACGAGGGTTTTCACCAATAAGACTCTCTCATTTCTGATTTCTCTCAATTCACTTTCACCTTACGGTGCCCGTGAGGGTTTTCACCAATAAGACTCTCTCGTTTTCCATTTCTCTCAGCTCGTGTCGCCTTGCGGTGCCCGTGAGGGTTTTCACAAACAAGTCTCTCTCATTTTCATCATTTTCTGCTTGGAACAGAGTGTTGTCCCTGACATGAATTACTTTTTCTTGCTTGACTTTGCATTTCTTGAAGACTGATCATAAGGTCTTTCTTTGGACCGCAATGTAGGCTTTTGGACAGGGTTAGAAAGAAAGGGTATCAAAGGCTCAAAAATACTCAAATGAGTTCAAAATTACAACTTTCGGAATCAAATCTCTTGCACAGCCGCAACATTCTGCCCCGGTTTCTCGCTTGTGGAATTTTGGATTTTTATTATGATGGGACAGAACCGTGAGGCTGCCTATGTATCCTTAAAAGGAATCAGGTCAATCGAAGTTCATGGCGTAGAAATTACTTTGTTGTTGTGATTTTTCTTTTCTTCCATTTTCTCTCTTCTTTTTATTCCTTTTATTTTATTTTTCTTTTCTTTTCCTTTCCTTTCCTTTTCTTTTCTTTTTCTTTTTCTTTTTTTTCTTTTTTTCTTTTTTTTCTTTTTTTTCTTTTCTTTTTCTTTTTCTTCTTTCTTTTCTTTTCATTTTCATTTTTCTTCATTATTCCTTCAATTATTCTCCACACTTGTGTTTACGAACATTGTCACTGATTCCGAAAGAGGGGTATGAAAGAACATAAATGCGGCTCAAAGGGGTAACAAAGGATAAAGCTTTTAGATCGCAGAACAAAATGCTTTCATCATTCCAATCTTCAAAATATGCCAAATACAAACAAATGCGACTATTTCAAGGAAAATCATACATAATATTTCTTGACCGCATAGGAACTGATGGCCATTTCAACACATTTGCCTTCTATGTCTGTCAAATATAAATCACCATTGGACAACACTCTCGTCACGATGAACGTCCCCTGCCAATTTGGGGCGAATTTGCCTTTGGCCTCGGCCTGATGTGGAAGAATACATCTCAACAATTGCTTTCCCATTTCAAACATTCGTAGGCGCACGTTCTTATTATGTGCCCTTGCCATTCTCTGTTGATACAACTGACCATGACATACTGCTGCCAATCTCTTCTCATCGATCAAACTCAATCCCTCCAAGCGGGCTTTGACCCATTCATCATCATCAATTTCATCTTCTGCGACAATCCGAAGGGATGGAATTTCCACCTATACAGGTATCACGGCCTCGATACCATACACCAATGAATAAGGAGTTGCCCCTACTGAAGTACGGACAGTGGCACGATGACCCAGTAATGCAAAAGGCAAATTTTCATGCCACTGTCTAGAACCCTCCAACATTTTTCAGAGTATTTTCTTTATATTTTTTTTTGGCTGCCTCAACTGCTCCATTCGCCTTGGGGCGGTAAGGAGTGGAATTATGATGTGTAATTTTAAATTTCAGACATACCTCTTTCATCATATTACTATTAAGATTAGCCACATTATTTGCAATGATCACCTTTTGTATCCCAAATCCACAAATGATATTTGAATGCACAAAATCGACCACCGTTTTCTTGGTCACAGACTTGAATGTTTTAGCATCAACCCACTTGGTGAAATAGTTAATAGCCACGAGAATGAACATGTGCCCATTTGATGCTGCTGGCTCGATTGGCCCAATGACATACATGCCCCATGCAACGAAAAGCCATGGTGCAGACATTGTGTGTAGCTTCGATAGTGGAGAATGAATCAAATCTCCATGCACTTGACATTGATGACATCTAATCACAAAACTGATACAATCCCGCTCCATAGTAAACCAATAATAACCTACTCAGAGAATATTCTTTTCCAATACGTATCTACTCATATGCGGTCCACAAAATCCCGCGTGTACCTCGATCATGATAATTTTGGCCTGTTTAGCATCTATGCATCCCAACAACCCGATTTTTGGAGTTCTTTTGTATAATACCCCGTCACTGAAGAAAAATCTGCTTGCGAAATGCCGAATCGATCTCTTTTGATCCCCTATGGCCTGTACTGGATATACTCCCACCCTGAGGTATTCTTTGATATCATGGAACTACGGCACACCATCAAGTTCTTCTCCCACCATGTTACAATAGGCATGCTGATCGTAGACCTGAATCTGCAAAGGGTCCATGTAGGCCTTATCTGGATGATGCAACATTGATGCCAAAGTAGCCAAAGCGTCGGCAACTTCATTTTGAATCCTTGGAATATGCCTGAACTCTATTAATTGAAACCGTTGACAAAGACTATGCAAACATTGTCGGTACGGTATGAGCTTCAAATCTCATGTTTCCCATTCCCCTTGAATCTAGTACACCTGAAGGTCTGAGTCACCCATGACTAAGACTTCCTGGAAACCCATATACATAGCTAACCTCAAACCCAAGATAGATTCCTCATATTCGGCCATGAAGTTAGTGCAATAAAAACTAAGCTGAGCTGTAACAGGGTAGTGTTGCCCTGTCTCAGAAATAAGTACCGCTTTTATCCCGACGCCTTTCATATTGGCAGCCACATCAAAGAAAAGCTTCCATCCTTGCTTCTCGACATGTTCTCATCAACATGCATTACCTCTTCATCAGGAAAGTATTTCTTCAAAGGTTCATATTCTTCATCTACTGGATTCTGAGGCAAATGGTCAGCCAACGCTTATGCTTTCATTGTAGTCCGGGTCATATAGACAATGTCGAATTCTGTGATCAAGATCTACCACTTCGCGAGCCTCCCTGTGGGCATCGTCTTGTGAAAGATATACTTCAACGGGTCTAACCGAGAGATGAGGTAGGTAGTATAGGATGATAAGTAATGTTTCAATTTCTGCGTTACCCAATTTAAGGCACAACTCATCCGCTCAAGTTGAGTGTACTTATCCTCGTATTATGTGAACTTCCTGCTGAGGTAATAGATTGATTGCTCCTTCTTTCCTATGATGTCATGCTGACCCAATACACAGCCAAAAGAATTATCCAATACTGTCAAATAAAGAATCAAAGGTCTTCCCAGCTCAAGTAGGACCAGCACAGTGGATTCGCCAGGTACCCCTTAATCTTATCAAATGCTACTTGACACTCATCTGTCCACTTGACCGCAACATTCTTCTTTAGCAGCTTAAAGATGGGCTCACAAGTTGTCGTGAGCTAGGCAATGAACCTACTGATGTAATTTAACCTTCAAAGCAAGCTCATCACCTCTGTTTTGTTCTTTGGCAGTGGTAACTCTTGAATGGTTTAATATTTGATGGGTCCAACTCAATACCATGTCGTCTGACGATGAATCCCAGCAGTTTCCCAGACAGGACACCAAATGCACATTTCAGTGGATTGAGCTTAAGGTTGTACATGCGGAACCTCTGGAAAAACTTCCTCGGGTCCTTGACATGGTCAGACTGCTTCTTTGTCTTTATGATCACATCATCCACATAGAACTAAATCTCCCTATGTATCATATCATGAAACATGGTAGTCATCACCCTCATTTTTGTTGCCCCAGCATTTTTCAAACAAAATGGTATGACCCTATAGCAATACGTTCCCCAGGGCGTGATGAATGCCGTCTTTTCCGCATCTTCCTTGTCCATTAAAATCTGTTTTGATAGCCTGCATAAAATCCAAAAAGGAACCAATATCATGTTTTGCACAATTATCAATCAATATATTGATGTTTGGTAGTGGGAAGTTGTCCTTTGGAATTGCTTTGTTGAGATCACGGTAGTCAACGCATACTCTAGTCTTTCCATCCTTCTTTGGCACAGGCACAAGGTTGACTAACAAGGTTGGATACCGCGTGACCCGGATGACCTTTACATCAAACTGCTTGGTTACTTCTTCTTTGATTTTCACACTTATATTCGTTTAAAACATTCTTAGCTTCTGCTTGACAGGAGGTAATGCTGGGTCGGTGGGCAATTTGTGAACCCCCAAATCAGTGCTTAAACCCAGCATGTCATCATATGACCATGCAAAAACATCTTTGTACTCAAACAATGCTTTAATTATCTCCTCTCTGAGTTATGGTTCCAGATGGACACTTATTTTAGTTTCATGTACATTATCCTGACCCCCTAGGTTGATTGCTTCTATATCATTTAGGTTAGTTTTGGGTTTTTCTTCAAAATGGCTTAACTCTTTACTAATTCCTCCAAACGCTTCCTCATCATCATATTCTACTTCGTCATCACATCCAATTTCTTGTATTAATATTTTGGTGTTAGATTGCCATTTAATACTGGGTCGGAGACTCGTCATGCATGTCATGTCACTGAAACCAGCATAAAAAGGACTGTACAAGAAGTAAGAGAACCAAAATAAAAGCTATCAGGAATGAAAGAAAAAGGAAATTGCACTTTATTAAAATTTAAATAACAGGGTTTAACTCGTCCAAATGTACAGAACATAACTTTCAAATTACAACCCTGGAAATAATCCAGATTAAACTGAAAGGATATCAAAACCCACTACCAAGACTCCCTTTGGGTAGGAAGAGGAGTAGTTTTCCAGTTATTGATATTTGCATGGGGTCCCACGAACTGCACATCTACTTTTCTCGGACCCTCTCCGCCTTCCACCATATTCACCTTGTCAAACAGCTTTTCAAACCTTTCGATCAGCTCCTTGGTAGGACCAACCACGGAACTGGGCATTGTTGTTTCGAGGCGCTTCTTAGTACCAGGCCTGACAAAGGATCGGGAGAGGCGGGGAATAGGTTTTGGAAGAACTCGTGCTTTCTTCTTCAACTTTCTAGCTCTCCTTATATCCACAATTGTGGGCTTAAGCCTAAACCAAAAGTATCCATGTTTCCGGGAAGAGACACTGGCTGTATGATGCCATGCAGAGAAGCACCCAAACCATTGCCAGGTACGAATCCATTTTTTAACATTTTCGAAGCCAGCACAGCTGCTACTTTTGGCACGACAACACACTCCCTTTCCCGTATCTTTTCAACCGATACTGTATCATAGACTTAATAAACGCATGGACCTTTGTCGTCTTCAGCTTCGATGAAAGGAACAATGGCATCACCCAGAGCACTCAAAATATCTTCTCCGTAAACCCTAATTTCCTGCCCGTCCCATTCGAATTTGACCATCGGTTGCATGGTAGGTGGTACTTCTTTGCCTGCATGAATCAAGGGTCGACCTAACAAGAGATTATAAGAAACTGCCACATCGAGCACCTGGAACTCCATAGTAAATTCGACTGGCCCTATCGTTAGTTCCAACACTATGTCCCCAATTAAGTCCTTTCCTCCACCATCAAATCCCCGCACGAAAATGTTATTCTTATGAATTCTCTCATTGTCCACTTTTAGTTTGTCCAGGGTAGAGAGAGGGAAAATGTTTGCGCTGGACCCATTATCAATCAATACCCGGGTAACCATAGAATTTTCACATTTCAGCGTGAGATAGAGGGCTCTATTATGCTCAGTGCCTTCCAAGGGCAGTTCATCATCAGAAAATGTGACTATGTTAACCTCGAACATCTTATTTGCGATATTTTCCAGATGGTTTACAGAGATCTTGTCAAGAACATGGGATTCATTCAAAATTTTCATCAATGCCCAGCGGTGCTCGTCTGAGTGGATCAATAGTTATAGCAATGAGATCTGCGCCGGGGTCTTTCTCAGTTGTTCTACAATGGAGTAATCTTGCACCTTCGTTTTCTTCAAGAATTCTTCTGCTTCTTCTTTAGTTACGGCTTTCTTCACTGATACTGGATTATCCTTGGCGATTTTGGCTTTCTCAACTCTTCAGGGGCAAAGCATCTCTCTAAGCGAGTCAGACTATAGGTTTCACAAACTTCTCCTTTAACTTCTTTCCCCTTATACATCACTAACACTCGGCCGTAATTCCACGGAACGACCTTACTACTGATTACTAGAAGCTGGTTCACAGTCTTGATAATAAACGGCTCTATGAGAGCACCTTCCACGATCACAACAGGCTTGGTAGCTGCCTATGGCACCACCACTTTGGCTTGTTCTTGTTTCACTACAACAATGCTTGAAGACTCTTTCTGAACCACCACAATTGGTTTACTACCTGTCTCTTTCACCTTGATCGATGTCTTTCCACTAGTTGGCTTCTCATTCGGCCTGTCCTCAGTAGACCTGATCATCATTACAGTCTGTGAAAGCTTCTTATGCTCTCCTTCTTTTTGCACTAGCTTACTCATATGGGTCTTGTGATGGGTTGGCAACGGATTCTGATTAATTTTAGGCATCTCCGGGGCTTGCACCTTAATTTGACAGGTATTAATGAGCTCCTTGATAACTGTTTTAATTTTCCAGCACTTCTCTCTGGCGTGCCTTGGAGCCCCTGAACAATACTCACGACTCAATGAATGATCAAGATTTTTTTGAATGGGATTTGGAAACTTAGACTCAATCGGACTCAACATTCCCATCTGCCTTAGCCTGTGAAATAAACTTGTATATGAATCTCCCAAAAAGGGTGAAAGTTTTCTGTTTCTGCATCCTCTCCTTCTTGAAAGTTTGGTTAGACAAGAAACCTTCTCCATTTGGACTTTTGTAGGCTCTTGGAGGTGGGTAATTGCTTTGGGGAGCTGGGTAAGTATTTTGTGGGGTGGGCGAGCGCCATTGCACGTGGGCAGGAGGTTGGGAGTAAGTTTGGGCATGATGGATAGAAAAGTGGGGATCAGGAGGTGGGTAACAGTGTTGTAGTGGGCTGTGTGGATTGTGGGGGTATGTTTGGGAGTGGGGTCGAATTTAGTTGTAATATTGTGATGGGACCCTGGACCAAGCTCTTGACTCAACTACTGCAACATCCTCTTTCTTCATCATTCCTAATACACCTCCTGTACCACTTTGAATAGCCTGGGTGGTTGCCTTGATTGCCAAATAGCTCATGATTTTATTGGATTTAAGTCCTTCTTCCACCATACTTCCCATTTTTACCACTTCGTTAAAAGATTTCCCCGCCGCTGACACCAAGTGACCAAAACAGGTGGGCTCTAAGGCCTGCAAGAAGTAATCAACCATTTCACTTTTCTTTCATTGGAGGGTCAATCCTTGCCGCTTGATCTCTCCAACGGAAACCATATTTTCTGAAGGTCCCCCTGGGCTTTTTCTCAATTCTCTAATAAGGACATACAAACGCTTGAGCTAGATCGTCCCACGTGTACCACCGTCCATGATCCTGTCGGGTATACCACTCCAAAGCTGCACCACTTAAACTTTGACTGAAGTACGCCATCAATAACTCGTCTCTCCCACCAGCTCCTCTCATTTTGCTACAAAACCCTCTTATATGCGCTAATAGATCACCCTGCCCGTTATATAAATAAAACTTGTGTAACTTAAATCCCGCTGGTAGCAGAACATCTGGGAACAAGCATAGGTCTTTATACGCCACACTGACCTGACCACCTAGCCCCTGCATATTTCTGAAGGATTGCTCCAAGCTTTTGACTTTCTGAATCATCTCCTCCTGCTCAGGGTTCTTAGGAAGCTTCTGAGTTTAGGCCGAGAGATCAAAGTGAGCGGTGTAAGAACATGTTTCTAGCACTTTGAAGGTGGGTTCTGGTGGATAATAGTGGTTGTCATGAGTTTGAAACAGGGGTTCACTAGAGGATCGGTGTAATGCAGCGGGTGGAAGGGCCATAAACACAGGAGTAACTGGTGGAGGAGGGTATGGGCTTTGTTTGCATGGTGGAGGTGGTGGTGTTTGAGAGGTGGTTCCATAGCATTGTTGGTAAGTAGGAAAGGCTGGAGGTAAGTTTGCAGTAGGAGGCTCATGAGGATGAGCCAACAGTGGAATGTAAGCAGGGTTAGCAGGGTAAATCGGTGGTGGGTATCCTTTTGACCAGGCCTGGTACATCTTAACCATTTTCTTCTTCAGCTTATGCATCTCCTGTTTCATAGCATTAACATCCAATTCCTCTACCTCTCTTGACGGGTCGATGATGCTTGCTTTTAATTCCTGGTTGGACATATTCACCTTGTTCTTAGATCGGGTGTTGTAAGAGTGGGTTGCCAGAATGCCAGTCAACTAACCAACTGTCTGGACTCAACACCAACAACAACTTTATTAGCAGTTAGGCTTTAACAGATTGGTAACCACACATTTTAGGAATGAATGCACCAAAGCAGTTAACTATTTCTATTATGCCTTTTGATTAGTCGCATGCGTCATCCCGACTTTCCTTTATTTCCTATTTTTTGTTCTTTTCCTTCTTTTCATTTTCTTATGCCTTTTCTTTGCTTTTATACTCTCATTCACCCCTCTGGTTTTTCCATTGTTCCTTTCTTTCTTTTCCGTCTTTTCCTTGCTTTTTCTCTCTTGTTTTTCCTTCTCTCTTTTCTTTTCATTTTCTCTTATTTGGTTACGGTCGAATCCTATGGAGATTGCCTACATATTATGATCCCGCATAAATCAGACCAAGCGTAGTTCTTCGAAATCAAAAAGGTAAAATAGAACATTTTTGGAATTTTTAAATTTTCATAATAAAACAAACTTTGATTACAAGGACTCGAAAACTAACATACTTAAACAAGAAACCAACAGACTTCAATAGAAGATGAAATACAGACTCGAAAAACCTACAACCTCTAATAAAGAAATACAAACTTCAAAGCACACTGACAGACTTTAATGGAAAGGAAATACAGACTCAAGAAATCACGAATAAATTAGTGCCTCAACTGCTCCTGGGGCTCGTGGGGCATCATTCGGCCTCACTGCAGGTCGGCTAGCTAAATCCCCTTAGAGGTGGTATAGATCTTCCATTACCTGACGAAAAAAAATCATGACAGTGGCGAAGAACATAGATCTAGTCATATCCTCACAACTATTACACTTCATCATGATGTAGTTGGCGATTCTTCTTATTCTCTCTCTTATGACACCCTTTTCTTGCAACTGACGCCCAATTTGATCGGTTCTGGCTCCCAAAGTTTGTTCGGCTACCTGATTCTGTTCTCGAAGTTGTTGCAAATCTCCTTCTAGTTGTGCCATTGTTGCATAACATTATTCTCTTTTGACCTTAAAGTCTTTCACCTGTCAGACTGCTTTATTCTCCGTAGTGATTACCCTTTTCTTTAGCCCTGCAACCTCATTGTCATACTTTTCTTTCAAGTGCTTAACCAGACGTGCTTGTTCCGACGCATTTTCAGCCAATTGTTTTCGAGCCCTGGCTAATTAACTTTCTACTTTGCTCAAATCAAAACTATGCTTACTCACTTTTAGTCTCAAGTTTTCTATAAGCTTTTCATCTCTGGCACACCTGGCGGGATTTTCTGCCTCTTTTTCGAATTTGGGCCCGAAGACCCTCATTTTCTTTGGCTAGTCTTTTATTTTCACCCTATCTGCTGCAACCTGTAAACCATTCTCAAATTTCAGATCCATGACCTATTTTTCCAGCTTTCCTATTGTAGCCCTGTACTCCATTTCCTTGGCCAACCAGGCCCATTGTTCCTATGACGCTTCAACTAATTCCTGAATGTGGGGTTTTTTAGCCGGTCTATCGGGTTCAGACCTTGCTGTGCTCTTCTTTCTGTACCAAGCAAGATAGGCGGGTGAAGCCTCGCCTCTAGATAGGTCACGTACTCGAGTGTTTATTATTAAATACTGACACTAGTTCCAAATAGCACGAACTGTTTCTTCATGAAATGGACTGTCAGAGCTGACCTCGACCGCATGAACACTAAGATCTTCATCTGGGTGCGTCACTTGGCACCTTCCCAACTGTCTCATCACCCGATATGGAGCATAAGGCTGAATGCCTCAAAGACCCATGAATAGGAAGTAAGAACCAATGGCGGGTATATACATAATTTCTTCCATAGGAAGCCAACCCAGCGTCCAATCTATTTGCACCGCAGTGATGAAGCGGAGGCGAGATACCCAGTCTCCAAACCCTTTTGGCAACTTGAACCCTGAAACCCTCGTGTAAAACTCTTGAATGTAGCTCCTATATGTGGATACATAGCTCATATAATGAGGGCGGTGACACAAGTGCTCGATCATCCACATCCGTAATAGCAAATTGCATCCCTCGAAGAAATTTGCCCCGGCTCTTCAAGCTGTGAGACCTCGCTATATCTCAGATACTATCAAAGGGACAAGGGTGCTTTTGGTTTTGGTAATCAAAACTTTAACGACTCGAGCCACCCGCAAGTCAATATTTTTGTCTTTCCGGGGAAACACCACAAGGCCTAAGAATGCTACCATGAAAGCAAAACACCTATGCTCATCATATTTTGTTCGGTTCCCTTTGCTACAAACCCCGCTTTCCGGATTGTTGAATCCTCCTACATGCCCATACCTCTGATATATAAAATATATAGTGGAAAAACCATCCTCCAATTTGGTATATGGGACTCCCTTGCTTATTTTTAGCAAATCCATGAACTTGTGAGAATTAACAGCCCTTGGAGCGATCAAATACTTGTGCCTTAGTCCTTCAATTCTTTCCATATAGCCTGCTATCTCCTCCAGGGTGGGTGTGAGTTAAAAATCCGAAAAATGCAAAATTTTGTGAGTTGCGTCCCAAAACGCAACCAATGACTTGATGATGTCTACCCTAGGCCTTATTTTCAACAAACCGGTGAGACCTCCCAAATGTAGCTTGACCTTATCTTGCTCCGATTTACCCAAATCTTCCCAGCACATACACAGCCACACAGGGATCTCATTCATGATTGTTATTGATAAACCTTGACACGTGCTCATCCTGCGTAATTTATTCAAGTAATTTAATTAAAGGAAAAACTACAATTTATTCGACTCAAGAAAACAACGCCAATTTTCAAAAAAGTTTAATTCAAACCAAAACCCAGTTTTGCAAATACGACCTTTCTGCACTATGGGTTGGAAGATTTTGAGACTGTTCCTCCTAATTGGCTAAACTCTAAAAAATGACATAGGGTATCTATTCTTCCAAAAATAGCCTTCCGATGCCCTCTAGGGACATTCAGCTATTTAAGACAAGAATGGCATTACCCTACTCATAAAAAGAAAATTTTGTTTTATTTTGGGCTACTTTTGAAAAAATTAAAGTTGGACTCGATGGAGGTTGCCTACGTATCCCACGCCATGTGGGAGTCAAACTGGCGTAGTTCGGGCAAATAAAACAAAATAAAATATTTGAATACAAAACCTTTTTCTCTTTTTTTTCTTTTCCTCAAAAATCCGGCAAGGTTTCAGCACCATTTTGCATATTGGGTGTTTTACAAAACAGGTGATTACTTTTCTCAACCCTCACATTGCTATTTTCTTTTTAAACTCTCCCCTTTTATTAAAAAGTCAGTCAGCATGCAAATCCAAACAGATAAATGCACAAGTAGGATGCATCAAGATGGTCCGTTATTCTAGGTATACCTGTCCTAGACGGACCCAACCCCTGTGTTGAGTCCCCTAAGTCAAAATGCACATGATGCAGATAAGCGTTCCTACTAGGGATCCAACATGAGGTTGAGTTATTCTAGGTTTAAAAACCTGGGTTTATTTGGTTCTAGACTTGGTCTACCCGAGCGGACAACTCGAGCCGGGAGGGGGGGGGCTGCGTACCGGTAACCACATCACATAAATGCCCCCGTGGCTTTCGACATATTTTAACATAGTTGAGATTTGGATTTGGGTCACATAAATGTGCACCCAAGTTTAGGAAGGTAAAATTATTAAAATACGCGCCAAAAGCAACTACACGTTGTTAACTTTGCTGGAGGCTATGGAAATTCGTTAAATGGCACCTCCTGATTTCTAAGTATTTTTAAAGAAATAATTAAAGAGGGCCACACATTTGTATTTTGTTTGGCGCAGCACACCTCGGTTCCATTTTAAAAGTTCATTTAAACTTGAGTCCGAAAATCTGTAAATTATTTGGGCTAACTAGTACGACATACCTCTATTTACCAGGATTAAAATTTAACTATGATCAAAAGAGCCATGACAAATTAACAGGGCACAATTAGCCCTTACAAAGGTCTTACCCAAGAGAGTAACGAAGACAAAGGAAATTGATGGCATCTGATCTCGCGACTAACTAGGGTATGGAATATTTTGAGTTCAAAAATGACTGGCTAGAAGAAGGCCCAATCTTTGTATGCTTTAATCTTTGTTTCACATGATGCTCAATTGACAAACATTGTGAATAAACAACCAAGTCAGATATACTACTTCAAACATCCCATTTTCATTTCTTCACTTCATAACCAATGAGTTACAAAATTGTGTACCGGAAATGAGGAACAAAGGTTAAAGGTTATCAGAAACAACTAATAGATATCAGCAGTAGGAAATAATTCAGTGAATCGATTTTAAAACCAGACCAAAGCTCAGCCAATTTAATAGAACAGCTCACTCGAACATAACCTAGAAACCATAAAATCAAGACTTAAACCAGATTCAATCCATCTTCTAGACCTTAGATATACCAAATAGTTGTTTCCGAATTAAAAGCTTTAAGAACTAAAAATAACAATGGAACAGTAAATTTCACTCTCTTTAGATGTTCTTGAATTTTCAGTATTTTTAACTTTCCAATTTTTTTTCTAGATTACCGAATCTGTCCGACCCAAAATGAGGAGATCCTTATATAGGCATATTTAGGCAGCCCTATGCTAACTAGCCATTTTCCATTTTACCCTTCTTGACCAAATTATTTTTACCTTCCGACCCCTTTAAAGAATCTGAAAATCATGCCTCTTAACAGAGTCACACTTATCCTATCTCTTGGAAACTTCTACCCAACAGAAATAATTCCTTCCCCCACTTACAATTCCTGCATTGCCCTTTGACTGATTGGTTATTACAGCCCTTACCTGACCCTTAAGACCCTTAAAGTTTCCTTTGTGCCATTAAGACCCTAAGAGATCCCCACTACTTAACAACTAGGACAAACAACAAGTTTCAGAATTGAAGGAGCAAGGAAGATCAAACAAACCAATACTAAATTACTTTAAACTTATAACTAAACCTGTATCTATTGCTCAATGACCTTGGAATCAAAATAACACACCCAGGAATTGGATTCACTGGACATAATAGATAATAGCATTAAACAATAACATGCCACCATTTCCATTATCTTAATGTACAAACAATTAAACATGATCAACATAAACCCTATCAAAAATAAAACTCAGAAAAGAAGAAAACAAAAAAAAACACAAAAACTTAATGACTAAGCATACAACCCAAATCATAACATGATGCAGAAAACAAAAATCAAATGATAAGGATTACTTGAAACAACCTTTTCGACACTGGAATCACTCACTCAAACCGTCGAGCTAAATAATGAATTTGAACCACCGTTAATCGTTTGTTCTTAACAAGAAGAATCAACTAACGGATGTATTGAGTTCACCCAAGCTTCTCAGCACCCAAAAATTCAAAAAGGGAAAATAGGGACTAGGGCTCCATATTTCAGATCCAAGATTCAAGGAATCTGGGTAAGATTTGAGGGAAAATGGGTGGGGATTTGAGATGAGGAAATGAAGGGGATCTTAGGGTGTGATTTGGGACAGATTGGGGAAATTAGGGTTTTGGTAGTTCCCCTTCGATTCTAGATTCGAGAGGCTAGGCTGGGATTCGAGGGAGGGGGTTTGGAGGTTTTTAAAGAGGAGAAAGATAAGAATTAGTGGTGTAAAAATGGGGTTGATCGGAGCAATGCCATCGGTGGAGGCGATCTCCATCAGGCGGCGCATGGCGGAGCCGGTGAGGGATTCTCTGAGGGCGGCGACGATGAGAGTGGGGTAGGAGGGGGGACGTTCAGACACTTATATTTTATTGGACCCTAGCTTCTGAGTCGTTTGATCATCCAACCTCAACGGCTCAGATTTGATGAAGCAAAAACCACATTGTTTGGCATAATGGGGAGCTGGACCGGGTTAGAAGTGTGGCCATGGGCATCCGGTCTTGGGGTAATTTGGGCAAAATTTTCCATTAGGCCTGTGGAAATTGAACTGAACAGCCCAGACGGATTTCCTTCAATTATTTGCTTCCTTTTCAATTCTTTTCTTCAAAATTCATTTTCTTCTCTCTTTTATTTTTTCAAAAATTAAATTAAAATTCTAAATTCCCTCCTAAAACCTAATTAGCCTATCAAAACACTAATTAACCCTAAATAATTGTTGACATAATTAATTTAAACAAATTGAAGGAAAACTAACAAAATTCAACGATAAAAATTAAAGGTACAAAAATAGGTTATTATTTTTTTGTGATTTTCCATTTTTATAAAAATTACTAGATTACTAATTGATCCAAAAATCCAAAGTTAAATCTTAAATGCAAAGATGCAATATATTTTGTATTTTTTTATGAATTAAAATGCACAGACAAAATACAAACAATTAACATAAAATCAGGTGCTCAGACACGGTGGATGAAGAATGTGAACCTTTGAAGACATACTTCCCTGACGAAAGGCATTGGGATAGGAGTAGTACTTATTTCTGAAACATGGCATCACTACCCTGTTACGGCTTAGCTTGATTTCTACTGTACTAACAACATGGCAGAGTGTGAGGCATGTATCTTGGGTTTTAGGTTGGCTGTAGACATGGGTGTCCAGGAAGTCTTAGTCTTGGGTGACTCGGACCTTCTTGTGCACCAAACTCAAGGAGAATGGGAAACATGGGATTTAAAGCTCATACTGTACCGATAGTGTTTGCATGATCTTTTCAAAAATTTCAATCAATAGAGTTCAGGCATATTCCAAGGATTCATAATGAGGTTACCGATGCTTTGGCTACTCTAGCGTCGATGTTACAATATCCAGATAAGGCTTATGTGGACCCTTTGTAGATTCAGGTCCATAATCTACATGCTTACTGTAATGTGGTAGAATAAGAGCTTGATGGTGAGCCTTGGTTTCATGATATCAAGGAATATATCAGGATATGTGTGTATCTAGTACAAGCCACAAGTGATCAAAGGAGAACAATTAGGCGGTTGGCAAGCGATTTTTTCTTCAGTGGAGGGATTTTGTACAAAATGACTCCGGTTCTTGGATTGTTGAGATACATAGATGCCAGATAAGCCATAGCTATCATGACTGAGGTACATTATGGAGTTTGTTGACTGCATATAAGTGGGTACGTATTGACAAAAAAGATTCTCCGAGCAGTTTATTATTGGCTTACTATGGAGCGAGATTGTATCAGTTCCTGCACAAGTGTCATCAGTGCCAAGTGCATGGAGATTTGATTCACTCTCCACCATCGCAATTGCACACAATGTCTGCACTTTGGCCTTTTGTCGCATGGGGCATGGATGTCGTTGGGCCAATTGAGCCAATAGCATCAAATAGGCACATGTTCATTCTCGTGGCCATTGACTATTTCACCAAGTGGGTTGAGGCCAAAACGTTTAAGTCTGTAACCAAGAAAGCGGTAGTCGATTTTGTTCACTCAAACATCATTTGTCGGTTTCGGATACCAAAGTCGATTATTATAGATAATGGGGCTCATTTCAATACCCATCAAATAAAAGAGGTATGTCAGTAGTTCAGGATTACACATTGTAATTCCACCCCTTACCGCCCCCAGGAAAACAGAGCAGTCGAGGCGGCCAACAAGAATATAAGGAAGATACTTCAGAAAATGGTGGAGGGTTCCAGACAGTGGCATGAAAATCCGCCTTTTGCAATTTTGGGTTATCGCACTACTGTTCGTACTTCGGTAGGGGCGACTCCTTATTTGCTGGTGTATGGAATTGAGGCAGTGATACCCGCAGAAGTAGAAATCCCATCCCTGTGAATTGTCGCAGAAGCCAAAATTTATAATGATGAATGGGTCAAAACCCACATGGAAGAATTTATTTTAATCGATAAGAAAATATTGGCAGCACTATGTCATGGCCAGTTGTATCAACAGATAATGGCAAGAGCATATAGTAAGAAGGTGCGTCCACGAAAGTTCGAAGTGGTTCAACAACTGTTGAGACGTATCCTTCCACATTAGGCATATGCCAAAGGTAAGTTCGCCCCAAATTGGCAGGGGCTGTTCATTGTAACTAGAGTGTTGTCAAATGGCGCTTTGTATTTAATAGATATAGAATATAGGTGTGTAGAAATGGCAATCAATTCCGATGCGGTCAAGAGATATTATGTATGATCTTTTTCTGTTTAATTGTATTTTACTCGGCATATTTTGAAGATCGGAATGACGGAGGCATTTTGTTCTGCTATCTAAACATGTTATCCTTCGTTGCCCCTTCTGAGCCTTGTTTATTTTCTTTCGTACCCCTCTTTTGGAATCAGCAGCAAAGATAAGAAGCACAAGTGTGAAAGATAAGTAAATAAAATAAAAAAAAAATAAAAAAATAACAGCAACAAAAGAGAAAAGGAAGAAATAAAAGAAAAAAGAGAAAAAAGGAAGATAAAGAAAAGAGATATCCCCACAACAAATTAGTTTCTATGACGTGAACTACGTTCGACCTGATTCTATTTAAGGATATGTAGGCAGCCTCACAGTTCGGTTTCATCAAAGTAAATATCCTAAAGTCCTCAAGAAAAGAAATTGGCGCAGAAGTTGTGGTTGTTGTAAGAAATGTGATTCCGAAGTTGTAATTTCAAACCCATTTGAATTGTTTTGAGCCTTTGATACCCTTTCTTTCAGACCCTATCCAAAAGCCCACATTACGGTCCAAAGAAAGACCTTTTGATCAGTCTTCGAGAGATGCCAAGTCGAGCAAGTAGAGGTGATTCATGTCAAGCGCAACACTCCGGTCCAAGTAGAAAAAATAATGAAAAAATGAGAGAGTCTTATTGGTGAAAACCCTCACGGGACCGTAGGGCACATGAGTTGAGAGAAATAAAAATGAGAGAGCCTTATTGGTGAAAACCTCACGGGCACCGCAAGGCAATGGAAAGCTGAGAGAAATAAAAAATAAGAGAGTCTTATTGGTGAAAACATTCACGGGCACCTTAAGGCGAAAGTGATTTGAGAGATGAACAAAAATGAGAGAGGTCTGTTGGTGAAAACCTTTCAGGGCACCGCATAATTAACAAGGTTAAGGTTTGGGTGAAGAAATCAGGTTATGGAATTCCGGGGCAACAAAGTGTGGCAACTGAAACTTAATTTGGTTGGACAGACAGGGCAGATTAATCCAAAATTCATGTCATGATCAATGGTACCAGCTGTTCCACTCAGATAAGTCTCTTTTCCTTTTTTCCTTTTTTTCCTTTTTAGCAAGTCGTAGGTTTTGGATTTCCTTTATCCCTAACTCTCAAGGTCATTGCATTTTATTTCTTTTGGGTTCTATTTCTCTAAGAAGTTTCAATGTCAGTCTTTTTCAAAGAAAATATAAAAGGATTTCAAAGCTCACTACCAACTTCCAAAATTGCAAAGCACAGTGTGGCGAAAACATACCAAAGATAGCTTGGTGTAAAGTGGGATATAAGGTGTCACCGTAAGTTTCATCGATGGAATGATTTGGTAATTTCATGGGAGATGAATAGGTTCAGATAAAGGGGTCAGAGATGTAAAACAACTATTTGGGTATAGAACACTCGGGTCATCCCAGGTCATGGGGTTTGAAACAAAGTCAGAAAGTCAAGCGGTTCAGGGCCAGTTCAGGAAAGCTAGACAAAACAAAACACGGCAGCGGAGAGACCTTCAGCAAAAATGCCATCAACAAACCACCACATTTTAAAACTGACAAGATTTTCTTTTATTGAAACAGTGGCATAAAGTTTCGTTGTTTCAGAGAAACCTTCCGTAAGGAAAGGCAAGTACCAAACAGGTTTGAGCATAAACTTTCAGGACCCTCCTGGAAAATGGGACTTAGTTTAAAATTCAAAAAGAGATATAAGTTGGCTTTAAAGCTTTCATTCTTAGGATAGGATTTAATTTGATGTTTTCAGGACCCTCTTGGAAAATGGGACCTAGTTTAAAAATAGAGGCAATCATACTAGCATAAACGTACCCCAAGGAATATATGTTGGTTTCAAAGTTTTCATGTTTAAGATAGGATTCAATTAGGAGTTTTCAGGTCCCTCCTGGAAAATGTGACCTAGTTTAAATTTCAAACCAATCATGAGTAGCATAATTTAGCATAAGTATACCCCAAAGGAATATAAGTTGGCTTCAAAGATTGCATGTTTAAGATAGGACTCGATTAGGAGTTTTCAGGACCCCCCCTAAATAATGGGACCTAGTTTTAAGATTTCCGTTGGATAACAAGATTTAGCGTAGGTTCTGTTGTAAGGTAGTATTATTCAGCCGTAAACTAGCTATTGTTAAGATAAAACTTGACTTTGATTTTCAGGACCCTCCCGGATAATGGGATGTAGCTTTAATACTTTCTTAGATAACAAGATTTAGCGGAAGTAATACCTTCAGAAGATATAACTTAGATTTAAAATTATCGTTTAATTAAGAGTTGTCACGACCCTCCTGGAAAATAGGATATAGTTTTAAGATCGGCATAGATAACAAGATGTAGCGAAAGTAATACCTTTAGGAGATATAATTTAGATTTTAAAATGTCATTTAATTAGGAGTTGTCAGGACCCCCCTGGATAATTTGATCTAACTTTCAAATTCTTTGAATATTTGGTAACATATTTCAGTGTAACACTCACGTATGTGCCCAGCTACCAAACTAGGGCAGAAAATTTTCTTTGTTTTGTCTATTTTTGTTGAAACCAGGTACCTACCTGGAGAACACGGAGAAGTAATTCAAGTTCAGCAATCAGGAGCCCACCTGGAGAACAAGGGAATACAGTTCAACTTTCAGCAATCAGACGCCCACTTGGAGAGTAAGGGAATATAATTCATGTTTTAGAAATCAGGCACCCACCTGGAGAGCAAGGGAATACAATTCAAGTTTCAACAATCAGGCGCCCACCTAGAAAGCAAGGGAATATAGTTCAAGTTTCAGCAATCAGGCGCCCACCTGGAGAGAAAGGGAATACAATTTATGTTTCAGCGATCAAGCACCCACCCGAAGAGAAAGAGAATACAGGTCATGTTTTAGCAATCAGGCGCCCACCTGGAGAGCAATGGGATACAGTTCAAGTTTTAGCAATTAGGCAACCACCTGGAGAGCAAGGGAGTACAGTTCAAGTTTCAGCTTTCAAGTTCTTTTATATTTGGTAACATGATTCGATTTACACTCATATATGTGCCCAGCTACAAAACTGGAGCAGAAATTTTTATTTGTTTTTGTCTATATTGTTGAAATCAGGTGCCCACCTAGAAATCAAGGGAATACAATTCATGTTTCAGCAATCAGGCACCCACCTGGAGAGCACGGTTATACAATTCAAGTTCGGCAGTCAAGAGCCCACATGGAGAGCACGAGAATACAGTTCAAGTTCGGCAGTCAGGCGTCCACCCGGAGAAAGGGAAAGCATCTGAAATTACAATTCAAGTTTAGCAATCAGGCGTCCCCATGGAGAAAGGGAAAACATCTCATATTACAATTCAAGTCGACAACAAAGGAATTTCACCGTGAGAATACAAGTCAACGAGGCAACAAGGACAATAAGAGCAAGTTTGAAGATATAGATAGGATTACTTGTAATTCATAGATCATAGTCTAGTCTAGCTTCTTTTTATTTTGACACAGTGTAATGAGGGGTTCAGTAAGTGGTAGCAGCAGTAGCAATAGTGAAATTACAACGTCATGGTAGTCCCAGCTACCAAACATTCCCGAACTACACTTGCCTGATTCCTTTTTGGCCAACAATATATAGGCAACCTCGGAAGCAGGATCCGTTCAAAGCATTTAAAAGTGCTTCCCACAGAGTACTCAAAACGGGCAAAAATCACTCTTATACGCTCACTTTATCTTTGCACGAAAACTCTTCGTGTATCCGAGCAAAAAGGGGCAGCTGTGAGCGCGTAATTTTTTCCCTATACGAATTACTCCCCTAAATTCAAAATAAAATAATTTCTTTCATTATTTGCAAATTCTGTGGATATTGGTGGCATTTTTTGATTAATTATTTGTATTTGTCTGTGCATTTTTATTTTTGTTTAATTGATGAAAATTACAAAAAATATGTTGCATTTTCATTTAGGATTTAACTTTGCATTTTTAAGAATTAATTAGTAATTAAGTTATTTTATAAAAAGGAAAAATCACAAAAATAGTTATTTTGCACCTTTTAATTTTAATTTTGATTTTTGAGTAATTTTTCTTTAATTATTATTGTGGTAATTATTTAGGACTAGTTAGTTTGGTTTTATATTTTAATTTAGGATTTTTAGTTTTAATTCGTGGAAAAAAGGAAGAAGGAAAAGAATTCTTTGAAAAATTGATTTGAAATTAGAAAAATAAAAAGATTTGAAAACAAAATAAGAAGAGAGCTGGATTTTGTGTTGCTTTAAATTAGTTCATCCAAGCCCAATATTCTTTCTCCCAAAACCCGCCCAATACCCGGGTCCAATCTAGTCGGTCTTTCTAGTGCCCAAAGGACAGCGTTTAGAGCTTTAAATTCCCATCCAATCTCAGCCTTTCATTGCAGATCATCTAACGGCCAGAATTTCATTCGTCATCGTAATTAATATGTCCGAAAAAATCAGAGACTCCTTATTTCCCCCAAGCACATCCGTTACTCCATCTTCTTTACATCTGAAGCAATATTCAGCCATGGTTGCCGGCGAAAAGCTTGAACCACCACCAGAAACGGGCCATGCAATCATCACCCTTTCCTGGACCTTAGTCCAACACCATTTTTGTCACCACCCAAACCCCGGTCGTGATGGCGCCCAACACATTGCTAGGCAAGCCCGACGATTACCCGTTAACCAATCCAATTATTATCCCAAATATTCCAAATTTAGTAAAATCTCCTGTTTCCATAATGGTAAGATGAGAGCGGAAAACAAAATAACTGAAATAACAGCCCATCAGAATCTGGTGTCCCAAGTCTGAGCCTCTAAACATCTGAATAATATCCTATATAACCAAGTCTAAAGCAGAAGTACAAGAGATAACGAGAATGAGAGATCGGGTCCTGCGGACGCCGGCAGCTACCTCAATGACTCCGCAGTAAGCTGAAGCAGCAGCAAAATATGTATATCAATTACCCTCCTGGATCCCTGTATCTGCACACAAGGTGCAGGGAGTAGAGTGAGTACTCCAACTCAGTGAATAATAGCAATAAATAATAACTGAAAGTAAGAAAACCTGTAAGAACACTAAACAATTCTAAAAGTAACACTACACGTAAGAAAATCTCTAAGGAGGAAAGTCCAGTGTCAGTCTACTACTGTCCCACAATTTTCCAACACTGCTGCGACGCGCAGCCCGATCCTTACTAATACTGCTGCGGCGTGCAGCCCGATCCAATATAGCATATATAGTGCTGCGACGTGCAGCCCGATCCAATACATGTGTATGTATATAATGCTGCAGCGTGCAGCCCGATCCGATATAATAGGAATTACGCTCACTGGGGGTGTGTGCAGACTCCGGAGGGGCTCCTTCAGCCCAAGTGGTATAATACTACGGCGTGCAGTCCGATCCATATATAATATACTACTGCGGCGTGCAGTCCGATCCATATATATATATCATATATATAATACTGCGGCGTGGAGTCCGATCCAATATATGTATATGTATATACTGCTGCGGCGTGCAGCCCGATCCGGTATATGTCAAATACCTCACTATGGGTCCTCGACCCCTCTCAGTCAATATAGACTTGGCCTCTCGGCGCCCCCCCCCCCCAGCTAAAGCAGGGTATTCAACCCTAGGTATTTCTCATTTAGAGTGAAATTGCTAGTACAGATTCACATTATGCTTTATAGTTAAGAAAACGACTAATAGTATGTGTTCAATAGGTATAGGGGTCATTTAGCTCCACAGGATTCCCTAAGGTTTCTTCAGATCATCACAAGGCCCCAAAAATGGCAACTAGCCCAAATATTCGGATATAAGCTCAGTCTCAGTCAATAAGTACAGTAAATCATCAATCGGGATGGACTAAGTCCGAATCCCCCAGTCACAATATCACCACCGTGTTTCATCTCAGCATAGCACCGTATAGTGCAAATACGGGGTTTCAAATTCTCAGTATATCATTTATGACTACTACTCACCTCGAACCGGCCAAAATCCTAGCTCGCCTTGCGCTTTTCTAGCAAATCGACCTCCTCGAGTGCCAAATCTGATCAAAACCAATAAGAATACATCAAAATAGGCTAATGGAACATAACCCAATCGAAACGACTCGAAAAACACCCAAAAATACGAAGTTGCCAAAACTCGAGACCCGGGACCGCTTCTCAAAAAATTACGAAATTTATATTTTCGGAATCCTCGTCTCGCCACGAGTCTGTACATATAAAATTTATTAAAATCGGAGTTCAAATGGGCCACCAAACCCCAACCTTTACATAGCAAAAATCCAAGCCCTAACTTCCTCAATTTATACCCAAATTCAGAGAATTAATGGAAGATTCTTTGATAAAATGATGTATTAAGACCCCGAGACTTACCACCAATCACTTCCCGATGAAATCCTCTTCAAATTCTATCAATTAGCTCTCAAGGTGTGCAAATATGGAGGAAAATATGAAGGGGTTCGCGACTGAAATGATATTAAAAACCCTTCTGTTGCCCAGATTTTACTCTATGCGATCGCATCCCAAGTCACGCGATCGCGGAGAACAAAGATCCAGTCCCTCAATTTTACCTTACACGATCACAGTGAACCAAACTCCCACTCTACGCGATCGCACTACCATTCACGTGATCGCACTGAACGACCAGCCAGACCTACGCGATCGCAGACGAGCCCACGCGATCGCAGAGAGGAAATCGCTGCTCTGCAATTTCTGCTGCAACTTTCAACTATAAAATCTACGTCGGGCATCCGAAATCACCCTGAGGCCCTCGGGACCTCAACCAAAAGCACGGACATGACCTAATACCTTATTCAAACTTTCTCGAATCATTAAAAATCTATCGTTAACATCAAAATCCTCATCTATCAACAAATCAAAGTCTAACTCTTCTTAAAACTTCCGAATTGCACATTCGATCAAAAACCCGACCAAACGACGTCCGAATGACCTGAAAATTTGCAGACATATCAAGAATCACCCAACGAAGCTACTGCAACTCCCGGAATTCCATTCCGACTCCCGGCTCAAAATCTTACCTATTAACCGGATTCTGCCAAAATTCCAACTTTGCCAATTCAAGCCTATTTCTACACCGGATCTCCAAATTTGATTCCGATCACTCTCCTAGGTCACAAATCATCCCCCGAAGCTAACCGAACTATCGGAATTAGATTCCGAGCCCTCTAACTCACAAGTCAACGTCCGGTTGACTTTTCCAATCTATTCCTTCATTAAAGAGACTAGTCATCTCTTTTCCCTACCACACTCGATCCGAATTGACTCAAATTCACCAAGTACATATATTGAAACATGAACAAGCATATAACGGAGAAAACGGGGCGGTAACTCACATGACGACGAATCGGGTCGTCACATTCTCCCCAACTAAAACAAACGCTCGTCCTCGAGCGGGTCAAGAAACATATCTGGAGTCTCAAATAGGTGGGGATATCTACTCCGCATCTCCTGCTCGGTATCCCAAGTAGCCTCCTCCGCGGGCCGGCCTTTCCACTGCACCTTTACCGAAGCAATATCCTTGGACCTCAACCTCTGAACCCGTCGACCCTAAATAGCCACCGGCTCTACATCATAAGATAAATCATCATCCAGCTGAACCTTGCTGAAGTCCAACACATGAGACGGATCCCTAACATACTTCCGGAGCATAGACACATGGAATACCGGATGCACGCTGGACAAGCTGGGTGGAAAAGCTAGCTCATATGCCACCTCTCCAATCCTCATGAGTATCTCAAAAGGGCCAATGTATGTGGGACTCAGCTTCCCTTTCTTCCCGAACTGCATAACGGGGCGGGTGCTGAAGATACTGGGCCAGAGGATGAGGGCGGGCCCCTCTGTTGAGATGAACTGGATGCACGGTGGGGACACTCCCTCCGCCTGTGCCCAAACTCACCACACTCGTAACAACTCCCGAGTGCTGCTAACTGAGGCTAACGGGAACCCCCCGTGCCAGAGTGGCTAGCTGATGCACTCGGCCGGGATGAACCCTGAACTGATGGGGCACGAGACGAACTCTGCGCTGGAAGTGCACTAAGAGATGGCTGACTCTGCTGAGAACCCTGATAACCCCGACCAGAAGATGACCCACGATACTCTGAGCGAGCTGACTGATGAGGCCTGGAAGATCGACCTCTGCCCTGCTGAATCTGGCCCGTAGACGGAGCACCACTGAAGCTACATGATCCTCGAGGCCTCTTGGCCTCCCTCTCCTCTCTCTCTTGACGGCGAGTCGTCTCAATATCACGAGCAATATCCATTGCATCCTCGAAGGTGTGACTCAGGACCCTCTCTCGAGTCATCAAAATACGAATAGGATAAGTCCGTCCACAAATCGCCTGATCCTCTCCCTATCAGTAGGGACCATCTATGGGGCGTATCGAGCTAACTCGGAGAATCTCACCTCATACTCTTTCACAGACATATCCCCCTGACGGAGCCACTCGAACTGCCTACGTAACTCCTCCCTCTGCGACCGTGGTATCCACTTCTCTAGAAAGATAGTGGAGAACTCCTGCCATGTCAAGGGTGCCGCACCTGCCGGCCTACGGTGCTCATATGCCTCCCACCATGTGAAGGCTGCTCCCTAGAACTGAAAAGTAGTAAATGATACCCCACACGACTTGAGAATCCCTGCTGTCCGGAGCATACGTCGACACTTGGCGAGAAAACCCCGGGCGTCCTCGCCCGGAATACCACTAAAAGTAGGAGGTGAAAGCCTGCTGAACCTCTCAAGACGACGCTGCTTGTCGTCTGGCATCACTGGGACACTATCACCCTAAACCGGAATAATCGGCTGAACTGGGGCCACTAGCTGGACTGGGGCAACCTGCTGAACTAGTGGCGCCTCTGGTGTCTGAAAACCCTGCACTACCTGCTCTGGAGTGCGAGCCGCGGGGGTCTGATAACCACCCCCGGTCTGGGATGTAGCTGCGGCAGTAGTAGCTGAAACTGCTTGAGCCAAACCAGTGCAGACAGATAATATCTGGGCCAAGGTCTCCTGAAGGCCGGGAATAACAATAGGCACTGCCGGTGCCTGAGCGGGTGCTGCTGGAGCATCAACAGCTGGAGGCTGATCCTGGATAGGGGCAACTGGTGGGTCAACTGGTACTGCCCCTGCTGCTCTACCACGACCACGACCATGGCCACGCCCTCGGCCTCTTGCAGGTGGCAATGGTGGTCGTCCGCCATGTCCGCTAGCACGAGTTCTCGCCATCTGCGAGAGAATAGAATACAAATGTTTAGTTTCGGATCAACAAATTGCACGACATGAATTTCAAGAATTTGAAGTGTTTCCTAAAGGTTCCGCAGCCTCCCGAGGATAAGTACAGAGGTCTCTGTATCGATCCGCGAGACTTTACTAAACCGGCTCATGACTCGCGAGACCAGGTAACCTAGGCTCTGATACCAACTTGTCACGACCCAAACCCCGGTCGTGATGGCGCCCAATACATTGCTAGGCAAGCTCGACCATTACCCGTTAACCAATCCAATTATTATCCCAAATATTCCAAATTTTGTAAAATCTCCTATTTACATGGTAAGATGAGAGCGGAAAACAAAATAACTGAAGTAACAGCCCATCAAAATTTGGTTTCCCAAGTCTGAGCCTCTAAACATCTGAATAATATCCTATATAACCAAGTCTAAAGCAGAAGTACAAGAGATAACGAGAAGTGGAGATCGGGTCCTGCAGACACCGGCAGCTACCTCGATGACTTCGCAGTAAGCTGAAGCAGCAACAAAATGTGTATATCAACTGCCCTCCTGGATCCCTGTATCTGCACACAAGGTGCAGGGAGTAGAGTGAGTACTTCAACTCAGTGAGTAAAAGAAATAAATAATAACTGAAAGTAAGAAAACCTATAAGAACATTAAACAGTTCTAAAAGTAACAGTACAGGTAGGAACATCTCTAAGGAGGAAAGTCCAGTGCCAGTCTACTACTGTCCCACAATTTTCCAACACTGTTGCGACGCACAACCCGATCCTTACTAATACTGCTGCGGCGCGCAGCCCGATCCAATATATCATATATAGTGCTGTGGCGTGCAGCCCGATCCAATACATGTGTATGTATATAATGTTGCAGTGTGCAGCCCGATCCGATATAATAGTAACTGCGCTCATTGGGGGTATGTGCAGACTCTGGAAGGGCTCCTTCAGCCCAATCGCTATAATACTGCGGCGTACAGTCTGATCCATATATAATATACTACTGCGGCGTGCAGTCCGATCCATATATAATATACTACTGCGGCGTGCAGTCCGATCCATATATATGTATATGTATATACTGCTGCAGCGTGCAGCCCGATTCGGTATATGTCAAATACCTTACTATGGGTCCTTGACCCCTCTCAGTCAATATAGACTTGGCCTCTCGGCGCCCCCCCCCCCC
>MU669572.1:53124-72065 GCA_026770625.1 Nicotiana glauca
TTGCAGGAATCATTATGCGATCGCAGTGAACCAAACTCCCACTCTACGCGATCGTACTACCATTCACGCGATTGCACTGAACGACCAGCCAGACCTACGCGATCGCAGACGAGCCCACGCGATCGCAGAAAGAAAATCGCTGCTCTGCAATTTCTACTGCAACTTTCAACTCAAAAATGTCTATTGGGCATTCGAAATCACCCCGAGGCCCTCGGGACCTCAACCAAAAGCACGGACATGACCTAATACCTTATTCAAACTTCATCGAATCATAAAAATGTTATAGTTAACATCAAAATCCTTATCTATCAACAAATCAAAGTCTAAATCTTCTTAAAACTTCCGAATTGCACATTCGATCAAAAACCCGACCAAACGACGTCTGAATGACCTAAAAATTTGCAGACATGTCAAGAATCACCCAACAAAGCTACTGCAACTCCCAAAATTCTATTCCGACTCCCAGATCAAAATCTTACCTATCAACCGGATTCTGCCAAAATTCAAACTTTGCCAATTCAAGCCTATATCTACACCGGATCTCCAAATTCGATTCCGATCGCTCTCCTAGGTCAAAAATCATCCCCCGAAGCTAACCAAACTATCGGAAATCATCCCCCTCTAACGCACAAGTCAATGTCCGGTTGACTTTTCCAATTTATTCCTTCATTAAAGAGACTAATCATCTCTTTTCCCTACCACACTCGATCTGAATTGACTCAAATTCACCAAGTACATATATTGAAACATGAACAGGCATATAACGGAGAAAATGGGGCGGTAACTCACGTGACGATGAATCGGGTCGTCATAATTTTCCCTAAAACCCCTACCAAATCAGACCGTTTTCATATCTAATATTGAAGGAGAAGAGAGTCTCCGAGTCCTAGGGTTCTGTTGAATGGATGGGTTCAAAACGATTTTTGCTCGTTTGTTCTCAAAAGGAACATACGGCTAATAGTATCTTCGACCCAAGTCATAATCGCTTGAAGTCTATTGAGCCTTTGGCCGTCGAGGTATTCGTCTTGTTCCGACTTTTTTCATTTGCTTCAGGTTCTAAATAGCCCCTTTCATTCTTTCCTGGTTTATTCCAGTTAATGTTTAAGGTTTTATTATGATTTTTCTTCTTCTTTAGCCTCAGTATGATTATAAATTAGTAAGACGAAATAGTTGTGGTGGTATAAAGTTAATTAGTCATTTATTTGCTAAAATTAACTTTCGAACTTCTCAGAACATTCCTTTTATTTCTGTTGAGTTCAGTAAATTGGTCCATTTGGTTGAGTTCTATTGTGTTCAGAATTTGAGATTTCTTTGGTTTGGGCTTTCTTTATTGGCTCATTAGTTTGGGGATGGGCTTGGATTTAATTCAGCTTTAGGTCATTCTTGAGCCATTTTAGTTTTGATTTTAGGGGTAAATACCTAAGGCTTTAAGTTGTAATTTGGGATAATTGGGTGGGGAATCTTTTGTTAACTAACTAAGAAGCTTCCTAGAAGCTGTGCCGGGGGGCTGCTGTATTAACTTGGTAATTACAGTAAGGGTAGTTCAGAAAAAAGGAAATATAGCTAAGGATTAAGTAGCAAAAACTAAAATTTGAAAAGGGTCTAAGAGGAAAAATTGGTTCTCTTGTGCTGCCCTAGGTTTCTTGCCTATAAAGGCATCTTTTCCTTGCTATTTAATGCTGACCAAAGAGATAAAAAATCAGAAAATCAAACGGCTGAAGAAACTATTAGAAAAAAAATTATTTCATTGAATCCCTTTTGGTGATTTCTGAAGTTTTTCTAGTGCTAAAGAAATTTCTTGTTAGTTGGTAATAAAAAGAATTAAGGTCGAGTTTGGTTTGAGGTTTGCTGGTCCATTGAGTGGCTGAAATTAGTGTATGGATCATTGTATCTCATCTGCTGGGTTTTAAAACTGGTTTGCTAGTTCATTTTCTAATTGCTGGACTCTACTGCTGTTGCTGTTTACTGCTTTCACTTATTTTTCTTTTTACAATTTCCAGGTATACCTTCAAAACTTGTCATGGAATTGAATATTGAATAGCATGTATGGGGATATGAGAATTCAAGTTGAAACTTGAATGGAAACCTTAAATTTCTGATGTAACTACTGTTATTTACTACATTTATGTGTGATTAAATGCTTTAGTTTTGTAGTAAGTTCAATTTATGGTTTATGTGGGGGTGTAGATTCATACTAATAGCTTATGGTAGTTCAGTTATTCAGATTTCGTACGTAATTTCAGAATAATGGAATGTCATAATAGCATTTGAACTCTATTTACATGAATGGATTGTTTTAAACCTTTAAATGGTGTTGTTCAGGGCATGTCAAGCCTGCAGTGTGTGGATCTGAAAATGGACACACATGTGCTCAAGTTGTTAGTTAACAATAAGCCTGGAAATATCATTTCTTAACTTCAGATTGATTGCGTGTTCGACTATTACTAATTTTCCTCTGTTTTCTATTTTTTGTCTTAAGCTTTAATGTTAGTTGGAATTGGAGTTTTCTAGTAGCTAATTTTGCTAGTTTTCCTTAGAAATTAGAAGGCTGTTATGGTTAATGGCATCTATTGTTTCTTTTATAGTCTCATCTTATCACTTTGATTCTTAAAGTTTGGGATGCGTTTAGTTGAAAAGATTGATTAAGTAGTTTAGGAATTGGTGTTTCATGGTTGCTGTATTAGTTGGTGCAAATATGTGGACACTTAGCATAAATGAGCATGTGGTCTGTTTAAAAAATGAAATTTTGTGTGGTTATTTACATATTGTCTTCTAAAACGAAAGCCCAGCACAAGTTACATATTGTTTAGGCAGGAGTCATTGCTTGTTTTATATTAACTCAAGGTCATTTGATTTGGTTGGATTAAGCATTGGTTCTTTTGGGATAATTGCGAATTAAGTGGTATAGTCAAATATTGGTTGGGCCAAGCAGATTGTTGGTTGAGAAAAGGCAGTGGGCTTTGATTTGGCTCATGAAGCTTAGGATTGGACTTGTCATATTTATTTTAAATAACCTGATGGTTGCAAGCTCAGGGATTTGATCTGGAGTCCCTCTCCCCGCTGACGCCTAGTTTCTCGAAAGACTTGGGCTCACGCTTGGGCCTGAATTGTGCAACCCTTTGTTCATGAAGCCATCAGCTCATTTGGAGTAGAATTAAACCTATTTGCTAAAATGAACAACCCTATCTTATAAGCCTCTTTATAGAAAACCTTTAATTACACTTGGCATTTTTTATTAATTAGGCTCTTACCAATAGTAATTGGGGCAAGCCATATCTTATAACACAAGTAGCATATGACCCTCATATTAATTTCTTGAGATTTAGATATAAAATAAAAAATATTCGTAGTGTGCTTTAGGCCAGTTTAATATACTATCGCGGTTGTGGACACGTTCGCGTGACATGATTGCGATTTCTAAAAACTAAACCGGAGTATGCTTTCGTGCAACTTCGGTCAAACTTTCTTAATAATAATAAAGCGTTATTAATCATGGACACGTTCACGTGACATGATTTTGACGCGCCAAACAAATGGGTACACGTACGCGTGACCCGTTTTAAGATAATTTTTCTTAACTAAAAGCGGTTCGAGGTCAATGCACATAGTTTCTAAAATGAGTAATTAAACAATTTGTTTAAGCCATGTATGATCAAAGCGACCGTGCTAGAACCACGAAACTCGGGAGTGCCTAACACCTTCTCCCAAGTTACCAAAATTCCTTACCTGGATTTTTGTATTCGCAGACTGTATAACATAGTCAATCTTTTCCTCGATTCGAGATTTAAACTGATGACTTGGGACAGCATAATAATCCCATGTGGCGACTCTGAATTTTTAATATTTAATCTCATTTCGATTGACACTTTATGTTGGAAAAAACTCCTATATACACCTTTCCGGGGGTGTAGGAAAAAGAGGTGTCACACCTACTATTCTACCTTTCGAGACTAAACGTTGTCTCCATCTACATTGCACGGCTGAAAGATCTCCTCATACTGCATCTGCATAGCTGAAAGATCCGCACACACTGCCTCTCATAGGCTGAAAGATCGCCATATACTACATGTGCACGGCTGAAAGATTGCCACACACTGCATCTCAAAGGCTGAAAGATCGCCACATACTAGATTGCACGGCTGAAAGATCTTCTCATACAGCATTACACGGCTGAAAGATTGCCACATTGCACGGCTAAAAGATTGCCTCATACTGCATTGTACGGCTGAAAGATCACCACAATTGCATGGGTGAAAGAACGCTACATTGCACGCCTAAAAGATCACCACATGCTACTGCATCCTTTATGGGCTGAAATATCACCAACTCATCCAAAGGCGTCATCATTCGGAGGCACCATCTTCATAGCTCGAGAACACCATATCATGGCCTGAGGATCCCTTTTAATCTTTTGCATATCATTAGTCAAAGGCATATGCTTCGGAGGCATCATCCTCGTAGCCCGAGAGTATCATTTCACGGATTGCGAATCCTTAATTGTACGCTTCATGGCCTAGGATGTCATTGTTTAAGGACGTTAACCTAACCATCGGAAGACAAAATTTATGGTCCGAGGGAAATTTGCATCATTTCTAAATTTATCAACAGTTTATGCTTTTATTGTTTCTAACTGTAGGTACACCGGTGAGTAATAGCCATCCTGGCAAAAGAAAGCCCACTCCAGTTCCCTCAGCCATATCAACCATTAACCATTATCATAAGCCGGCCAGTCGCCCCATCCGGGATATTGCGTCCGTTCTTGGAAAGCCTCCATCTGCATAATATGCCGCTGGATTCTAAACTACATATGGCTTTATTCCTGTAAAACCAGGGATATGTAGGTACCTCAGAAGCCAGGGCGCAACCTAACTTCTTCGAACCATTTCGTTCGGTCAAAATTAGCCATCATATCTTTACCCGACAACTCTTTCATTCTTCCCGGGTAAGGAGGGACAGCTGTTGATACCCAATTTTTCCCTATATAATTTTATATATGCAAAATACCTTCAAAGTATCATATGTATGCATATATAAGTATGCCCAAATATTTTATTATTTTTTCTTAATATTTGAAGGTTTTCAAATCAATGCATTTCCCTATTTTATCTATTAAAACCCAATAATGATTTTCAAAATTATTATTTTTGGTAATTCATTTGTTGAAATTTAACATTTATGCTGAAATATAGTTAGGATAATTGTTTTCATATTTTTACAAATTTATTAATTATTTTTAAAGCTAAATTGCATGTAATTACAATATTAGCCTCTTTTAGTATTTAACTGCGTTGATATTCATGAAAATGAAGTCCAGTATTTTTAAATTAACAATTATATGTTATAAGTCATTTTAGTGTTTTAATTTTTTTTCCAAAAATTAATTTACTATTTTTCATAATTCTAGAAAGGGAAAAATGGATATTATGATAGCCCAATTTCATTTCAATTGTAGCCTAAATTGAGCCCCAAATAAGACCCAATTTCCCTCTGCCCAATTTCGTTAAACCTAATCCCTAACCCATTTAAACGATCAAATCCAAACTCCCCACCAAACCTTTTTAATCGTAGACGTTAATCATTTAGATCAATGGCTCATATACGCCCTTTACTTTTTTATCCCCAAACGACCCCTTACCCTACTTCATTTTTCACCAACCACCGCCTTTGAATCCCTCTTCTCTCTCAACTCTCTCTGAAAGCCAAAACGAACCCTAGCCGCCGCCATAAAACTACACACTAATCCACCATAAATCCTGCCTAATCCATGGCCTCCATGGCCATTGGAGATGTGTGGTGGCCTCCCACGACTCTTAGGTTTTTGTTTATGTGGTTTCATGGCCAGTCCTAGAAGGACTCTGGTCAAATCCTTTCTTGACTGCTGTTCATGGCTTTTCTCCTGTCATCCCTCACATTTCTCCGGCCCGCCATGGCCGTTTCGAGTCAGGACCTTGACTCTTCTGGTTAGATCGGTAACTTTCAAGGCCTTTATCATCTTTTTTGGGTTTTTTAAACCCTAATCTTTAAGATCTTTTGATTTTCTTTTAGATCTACTTTAGATCTGTACTTTCTATGAATGTCAAGTGTTTTTATCGAAAGTTCTTTCACTTTTCTTTCAAAACAAATTTTCGTTAAGGTTTTCCATTATGTTTTTCAAAAAGATCTCTCCTCCGATTTTAATGTTGTTTGTGGTTATGCTATGTTTTACTCGTGTTGTTCTTCTATCTGAGTCAGCATTATGAAAACCCTAATTCCTTTTGGGTCTCATGCGAGTTCTGAAGTTGTTCGTTAGATGTGTGCTTGTTTAATTAAGTGCTTGTTTGACTTATTTGTTTTACCATCCATTAAACTCGATTATTGTTGAAAACCCTAGGTCATTGGGTCTGAAATTGTTTGTATGAATGTATACTTGACTCGATTGAAAGTTCTTGTTTCAGACACTTTTTTCTTTATGTGACTCACTAGTTTTAACTATCTTTCAACTCGACTATGGTTGAAACCCTGACTTCTCAAAAGGTTTTGTCACTTGTTTCTGTGAGACCTTTACTTGTTTTGACTATCCTCTTCAATTTGTCCATACGTGCGAGCTCTCACTATATAACTTTGTTCACTACTGAATCCTATGTGTATTTCTGCTACTATTGCATTTTGTTTCTTTTTCCAATGTGCTTGGCCTCGCATGTCTTATGTTTCTGTTCACTCTGTTTATATACTGAAGTGCAAAAGCATATTATTCCGTGATTAATCGTAATCTTGTTACTGATTTCAAAAATATTCCTTTTATGAACCCTAATTTCACTCGCTTGTTTAAAACTAATTGATTTGTTTCCCTTTACTATGATGTTTTACCTTACTGATTTCTTTCCCAAAATAAGCATGTTTTTTTTACTTAGACTTTATTGTTTACTACATGCTTTTACTATCTCTTATATGGCAATAGTCAGTCTACTTCCAAACTGATTTTCTTTCCTTGATTAAACTTGCTGCTACATGTTAGACAGTGGTTCCTTAATTAAACTTGCTGCTACCATTAGACAGTGATTCCTTAACTAAAAGAGAATCACTTGGGTAATTGATTCTGACTTGTGATTGGTTCCATATTTGTGTTAAGATTTTACTTATTACCTTACTTATTGCTCATTTTCAAAAACTACAAATACCCTGCACCCTTCTTCTTTTAAAGACACGAACAACATGAGTTCAAACACATAATTCACTCAAACCAACACCCAATAATCCCCTTTACCTCCTCGTCCCTAATCCCTAACCAAATTGGCTCGAATCTGAGTAAAACTCGTTAAATGGTGGATCTAAGGTTCACCGGTTTGAGACTGCTTCGAAGTCGTCGGGGTCAAGTTGGTTTCTCGTTAGTGTTATAGGCCTTTTTCTGATGAAATAGGCATATAATACTAACTGGAAACCAATTTTGAAGGCATGTTGTTTGGAATCCGAAAATCAGTAAGTTCTTTTTAAGTTTCTTCTTCTTTCCTTTTTATTTTTGTTTGTTTTCTGTTGTTGTTATTATCTGGTGCATTTGAGTTTCGTTATTTTTCTATCAACTACTTTTTCCTCCTTATACGGACCTTTTTCTGGTCCAAATTTTCATCAATGTGTTAATTGGATTTTGTAGTCATTTGGATTTAGGAAATCACTCGAACCCCTGTCTGTTTGGTTTCACTCTTGATTTGTTTCTTCCTTACCTTGTTGAGTATTTCGAGTTTATGCAAGTTCAGTAGTAATTTTATAAAACTGTGATCGTCTGATGTTAATGTTGGTTCAAAATTATTTTATTATGTTTCCCTTTCCGTTGCCAATCAGTTTGTTGCATATGAATTCATAATATTAAAGTGTTTCATTCATTTTGTCTAGGTTTAGCTTAGAATTGTGAATATAGCCAGTTATTCCCATATACATGAGCTTCTTAGTAGTTTAATATCAGTTTGCTATTTGATCTGAGCTGTGTAGTTTGAGTTTGTTGTTTTATTTTGATTAATGAGATTGGTTATAGCTGAAGGGTAGAATAAATCAGGGATAGTTTAAGGGGTAGTTTGGGAATTAAATTACCTAGTAATTAAACTAAAGGCTGCTATTAGCTAAGTGAAAATATTCCTTAGTGGGAATGACACTTATTGCTGATTTTAATGATTAAAAATGGGCACTATTGATTAAATTAATGAGCATTAAGGTAATGAGGTAATAAATAAATGAAAAGCTGAAAATATAGTGGGAAAGGCATTAATTGAATGCCTATTAAAGGGCTGAAAATCAGTAGAGTTGAGGGACACATACATACACAGAGAAGAATATACTGGGAGAGCTAAAAAGAGAAATAGGCTAAAAAGCTGGAGAGTTTTGGTCCTCTTTTACCACTGAAGATCAGAAAAGAGTGAGGATCCTGAGAATTATTCTTCTTTGAGTGTTTAAAGAACAGAAAATTAGAAAAACACACTATTTTCATTGCATCTCTTGGTCGAGTCCGTTTGTTTGGTATTGTTGTTGGTATTTCTGGTTTGACTTCACTAGATTTTTCTGGACTGTTTGTGTTGTTGTTCGTTTACAAACTGATTCTGGGCTGTTAGTCAAGTGTTATTGGGTTTAAAATTGGGTTTCGATTTGGTGTTGTTGCTGTGTTATTGCTACTTGTTGCTTACTCTCTGCTACCTATCTGCTACTGACCTCCCTTCTCGTGTTGTAATTCCATTTCCAGGTACACACTCTAAAAACCATGTGTTGATATAAAGTTTGAATTGGAGTTTGAAGTTGAAACGAAATAGAAAGCAAGTTGATGATTAACAGTCGTTATTTTAATGTTTTATTAGACCTTTGACTGTAGTTAGTTGTATAATTTGTAGAATGAATAAGTAGGTAGTGGATCTATTATTTATTTAGATTTCATCCCTAATTAGTGCTTGTATTGTATAGCAGTACGACAGGAACTGTATGGGACTGTATAGATTTTTTTATCTTTCAGATTAGTTCCACATAGCTAAAAATAAGTTCAAATGGTTTTGTTATCAATCTGTTATCCAGTAATCTGTTGTGAAATAGTGAATCGTATGAGTGATTAAGGATAGTTCGAAATAATCCAAAAAGTAGTGTTCAACCTGTTCGAATATAGTGTTAAACAAATCCATATAATCAAAATTATTTTATTCGAATCATGTTTTCCAGTTTAATTGTCACTTTAGTAGTTGTATATTGATTTACCAGTAGATTAAGAAATGAAGAAGCCCAAGCTTTAGGAGTTAGAATCAAATCCGATCAAATCATGTATCAAACCTCCTTCCTTGGATTTTAGTGAAGTAATTAGGTTTAATGAGGCCTTAAATTTCCTGCATAACGGTTGAATAAAAATCAGTTTTTAGTTTTATGTGTAATCGATTGATAAAGTGGGTGTCAATTTGAATGAATGTTACTTGCCTATCGTAAAAAATCTGTTGGATAACATCGGGCTTCCCTGAGTCTATTTGAGGCCCTATTTGGATTTAATTGTTGAATAAGAAAACATGATTTAATACAATATAAGTTTGGGCTACAAGTTAGCTAGCGGGTTCAAATTAAGAGGGTCCCCCCTTCCTTCTTGTTTGAATTCGGACTTGAACTCGAGGCCCGAATTTATAGTATGTAATTAATTAGGACCTTTTCTTTATCTTTAGAGACAAATAAGTAGAGAATCATAGTCACTTTAGAATTGGCCTTTAAATAAAAATGAGACGAGCCTCGCCGAACGAAATACAAACTGCGGGGCCCTCAATAATTGGTATATATATTAATTACTTAGACTTCGGGAAGGGCCGTTTAACAAAATTTCACAGACTTCCCAAAAATAATAATACGCTAGTCGCTTTAGGTGCGTTTTTAATAATTTACCTCTCGGCTGCACATTTATGTGACCCAAATCCAAATCTCAACGGAGTCAAAATACGTCAATAACCACGGGTACATTGATGTGACGTGGTTCGAGATGTGTTTTCACGAAGTTGCAATTCTCTTTAAAGTAATGACAATATTAAAAGCGGATAAAGGTTAAAATTTGCACATAGGTTCGAGCATGTTAAAATCAGATAAATAAGCCAAATATGACAGTTGAGCGACCGTGCTAGAACCATGAAACTCGGGAATGCCTAACACCTTCTCCCTTGTTAACAGAATTCCTTATTCGGATTTCTGGTTTGTAGAGTAATACAGAGTCAACGTTTTCCTCGATTCGGGATTCAAACCGATGACTTGGAACACCATAAATCTCTCAAGTGGCGACTCCAACTCTCAATAATAAATCCCGTTTCGATTGTCCTTTAATTAGAAAAACTCCCTTTACTACACCCTTTCGGTGTAGTAGGTAAAAAGGAGGTGTGACAAGGAGTACCTGTAAACACCACGAGTCATGGTCCTGCCTGAGCTAGGTAGACCCTAATTACTCTACATTGCGGTGTTGGACGGAGCTTTTTGTTGCATTATGGGGCAACATGATGAACATGGAGAAAGGAACAAGCTATTTATTATTGTAGTAAGAAGTTCACCCCGTAAGAAGCCCAGTATTCTCTTTTGGAGCGTACCTGTTGTGCTTTGATTTGAGTAGCTCAGAAGCTAAGGAAATACTTATGTGCCTATACTACATATCGCATATCAAGGATGGATCCCTTGAAATACATCTTTTAGAAGCCCATGCTCTCTGGCAACTAGCCAAATGGCAAATCATTTTGAGTGAGTTTGACATTGTCTATGTAACTCAGAAAGCGGTCAAGGGACAAGCACTAGCAAACCACCATGCTGAAAATCTCGTGGCTTAGTGTCCCCATGTTTAAGAGGAAGCTGACGGAAAACCTTGGTTCCATGATATCAAGGAATATTTGAAAAAATGAGAGTACTCGGAGATTGCCAATCAAACTCAGAAGCGCACACTTCAGAGATTGTCCAACAACTTTGTCCAAAGCGTAGGAATGCTGTATAAGAGGACTCCTGATTTGGGATTATTAAGGTGTGTTAACACAAAGGAAGCATCCAAGCTGCTAAAGGAAGTTCGTGCAGGGACCTGTGGTCTGCATATGAACAATTTTGTTTTCGCAAAAAAGGTACTCCGGGTTGGTTACTTTTTGATGGCCATGGAGATAGACTGCATCCAATATGTGCGAAAATGCCATCGCTGTCAGATTCATACAAACACGATAATAGTGCCTCGTATTGAGCTCCACACAATAAGCTCACCATGGTCGTTCTCTACCTGGGGAATGGACGTCATTGGACCAATCGAGCCTGCCACTTCCAATAGACACAGTTTATCCTAGTGGAAATTGACCATTTAACCAAGTGGGTCGAAGTAGCATCTTACAATGCAGTGACTAAGAAAGTTGTGACAGACTTCGTCCGCGACCGCATTGTTTGTCGATTTGGGGTGCCTGAGTCAATCATTACTGATAACAACTTCAACCTAATGAAAATTATGTGTGAAACCTTCATGATTAGACACAAGAATTCCACAGACTACAAGCCTCAAATGAATGGAGCTGTGGAAGCCGCCAATAAGAATATCAAGAAGATATTGAGAAAAATGATAGAAAAGCATAAGTAGTGGTACGAGAAGTTACCTTTTGCTCTATTAGGGTATCGCACCACTATCCGTACATCAATGGGGGCAACCTCTTATATGCTTGTTTATGGTACAAAAGCCGTCTTTCCCGCCGATATATAAATTCCTTCCTTAATTATCATACAGGAAACCGAGCTTGACGACGCAGAATAGGTGAAAAGTCGTTATGAGCAAATAGATCTTATAGATGGAAAGAGGATGAACACAATTTTCCATGGTGAGCTCTATCAGAACAAAATGTCTAGAGCCTTCAACAAGAGAGTCAAGCCAAGATAGTTCACACCGGGATAGTTGGAGTTAAAGAAAAATTTTCAGCTTCAAGATGAAGCCAAATGGATGTCGTCTCCCAACTGGCAGGGTCCATACATGGTTCATCGGGTATTGATAGGAGGAGCCCTCATACTTGCAAAAATGGATGGAAAAATTTGGCCAAAGCTGATTAATTCAGATGTAGTCAAGCGCTACTATGTGTAATCTTTATGTTTTCCCTACATGATGTACTTGAGCTACGCATGACCTAATTCGCGTTTAAGAGGGGATACATAGGCAACCCTATGGGTTTGGCCACAATTCAATAAAATTTTTATTTTCCTCCGAAATTGGAAACTAGGGAAGAATTTTATGGAGGACCCTAAAAATTCCGAAGTAATTTCAGCCGATCGTCGTGCAAGCAACAGTTAGTAACATCAACCCATCAAACTGGTGCAGAATTTTGAGGAGGACCCTTAAAATTCCATGGCAACAGAGGTTGCAATGTCTCGAACCGCGACACAACAGTCTGTTCATGTAAAAACTATTTTAATTATACAACTATGTCATAAAAATTGTGCATGTCTATTATTGAAACTTCTTTGTTTAGAAACGTTACCCCAATGACACCGATGGTATCACCAGATCAAAACTGAGTGTGTCAAGCAAAGCTAGCAGGGATACGAACTACCCTTCCCATTTACAAAACTCACGATTTTTCTTTGGATGCAGGCACTGGGATTACGAAATCATTGAACATAATGTACGCTCACAGAACAAACATGGTTCAAGAATACGATTCTCTATACCATTGCACTTACCAATATTTTCTATCACCACGCACCCATAATGTTCTGCTCCTGGTAATCCCCCCGCCGCAATCTGCTACCAGCTAAAAAAACTCTACTGCCATTAGCTATTTTATTTCTTTCATAAGGCTATTATTCTGCCTTCCGAGGTTAAGCTCTATCTCTATCTACATTTGCATTTGCATAAGGCTACCATTCTGTCTTCCAACCTGCATAAAGCTACCATTCTGCCTTCTAACTTGCATAAGGCTACCATTCTATCTTCCAAAGTTAAGCTCTACCTCTATCTGCATCTGCATTGCATAAGGCTACCATTCTGCCTTCCAAATTGCATAAGGCTACCATTCTACCTTCCAAGGTTATGCACTAACTCTATCTGCATCTGCATTTCATAAGGCTACCATTCTACCTTCCAACTTGCAAAAGGCCGCCATTCTGCCTTCCAAGGTTAAGCGCTACCTCTATCTGCATCTGCATTCCATAAGCCTACTATGAGCACATGATTTTTGCCCTGTACGAATTACTCCCATAAATTCAAAACAAAATAATTTCTTTCATTATTTACAAATTCTGTTGATTTTGGTGGTTTTTTTTAATTAATTGTTTGCATTTGTCTATGTATTTTTATTTTGGTTTAATTGATGAAAAATACAAATGGAACGTTGCATTTGCATTTAGGATTTAACTTTATATTTTTAAGAATTAATTAGTAATTAAGTTATTCTATAAAAAGGAAAATCACAAAAATAGTTATTTTGCATCTTTTAATTTTAATTTTTGAGTAATTTTTCATTAATTTATTAATTGTGGCATTTATTTAGGACTAGTTAATTTGATTTTATAACTTAATTTAGTATTTGTAGTTTTAATTTATGGAAAAAAGGAAAAAGGAAAAGAATTGTTTGAAAAATTGATTTGAAATTAGAAAATTGAAAAGAATTGAAAACTAAATAGGAAGAGAGCTGGATTCTGGGCTGCTTTAAATTATGTCACCCAAGCCCAATATTTTTTCTTCCAAAACCCGCCCAATACCTGGGTCCAATCTGCTCGGTCTTTTTAGTGCCCAAACGACAACATTTAGAGCTTTAAATTCCCATCCAATCTCAGCGTTTCATTGCAGATCATCCAACGGCCATAATTTCATCCCTCATCCTAATTAATATGTCCGAAAAAATTAGAGACTCCTTATTTCCTCCAAACACATCTGTTACTCCATCTTCTTTACATCTAAAGCCTTATTCAGCCATGGTCGCCGGCGAAAAGCTCCAACCACCACCAGAATCAGGCCACGCAATCATCACCCTTTCCTTCACCTTACTCAAACACCATTTTTCCCAAAACCCCTGCCAAATTGGACCATTTTCAGATCTAATATTGAAGGAGAAGAGAGTCTCTTGGTCCTTGGATTCTGTTGAATGGCTGGGTTCGAAATGAGTGTTGCTCATTTGTTCTCAAAAGGAACACACGGCTAATACTAGTTTCGAGTCGAGTCAGAAGCAATGGATGAGTATCAAGCTTTTGGCCGTCGAGGTATTCGTCTTATTCCGACTCTTTTCATTTGCTTCAGGTTCTAAATATCCCCTTTCATTCTTTCTCTGCTTATTCCAGTTAATGTTAAAGGTTTTATTCTCATTTTTCTTTTTCTTTAGCCTTAGTCTGATTCTAAATTAGTAAGACAGATCAACTATGGTAGTATAAAATTTATTAGTCGTTTATTTGCTAAAATTATTTTTTGAACTTCTCAGAATATTCCTTTTATTTCTACTGAGTTCAGTAAATTTGTCTGTTTGGTTGAGTTATGTTGTGTTCAGGATTAAAGATTTCTTTGGTTTGGGCTGTCTTTATTGGCTTATTTGTTTGGGGATGGGCTTGGATTTAATTTACCTTTGGGTCATTCTTGACCCATTTTAGTTTTTGTTTTATGGGGTAAATACCTAAGGCTCTATGGGGTAATTTGGGATAATTAGGTGGGGAATCTTTTGTTAATTAACTAGGAAGCTTACTAGAAGCTGGGATGGGGGGCTGCTGTACTAACTTGGTAAAACCAAAATTTTTTAAAAGGGTCTAAGAAGGAAAAACTGATTCTCTGGTTGTGCCCTAGGTTTTTTGCCTATAAAGGTATTTTTTCCTTGCTATTGAAGGCAGACCTAAGAGATAAAAAATCAAAAAGTCAAACAGCTGAAGAAATTTTTAGAAAAAACACTGTTTCATTGAATCCCTTTTGGTGATTTCTGAAGTTTTTCTAGTGCTAAAGCAATTTTTGGTTAGCTGCTACTAAAATGGGTTAAGGTTAAGTCTGGTTTAAGGTTTGTTGGTCCATTGAGTGACTGAAATTAGTATCTGGATCATTGTATCTCATCTGCTGGGTTTTAAAACTGGTCTGCTAGTTCATTTTTTGATTGCCGACTCTACTGTTTTTGTTATTCACTACTTTCACCTATTTTATTGTTTTTGCAATTTCCAGTTGTACCTTTAAAACATCTCATGGAATTGAATATTGAACATCATGTGTGAGGATATGGGAATTCAAGTTGGAATTTGAATGGAAACCTTAAATTTCTAATTTAATTGCTGTTATTGACTACTATTATGTGTGATTGGATACTTTAGTTTTGTAGTAAGTTTAATTTCTGGTTTATGTGGGAGGTGTAGATTCATACTAATAGAGTATGGTAGTTCAGCTATTCAAATTTAGTATGTAATTTAAGAATAATGAAATTTTATAATAGCAATTGAACTCTATTTACATGAATGGACTGTTTTAAACCTTTAAATGGTATTGTTCAAGGCATGTCAAACCTGCTGTGTGTGGATCCGAAATGGACTAACATTGTTCAAGTTGTTAGTTAACAATAAGCATGGAAATAGCATTTCTTAACTTCGGATTGATTGTGTGTTCAACTAGTAGTGACTTTTCTCTGCTTTCTATTTTTTATTCTTAAACTTTAGTGTTGGTTAGAACTCGAGTCTTACTAATAGCTGATTTTGCTAGTTTTTCTTAGACACTAGAACACTGTTATGGTCAATGGCATCTGCTGTTTCATTTTTACTCTCATCTTATCACTTTGGTTCATAAAGGTTGGGATGCATTTAGTCGAAATGATTGAATAAGTAGTTCAGGAATCGAGGTTTCATGGTTCATGTCTTAGTTGGTGCAAATATGTGGACACTTAGCATAAATGAGCATGTGTATCTATTTAAAAAATGAAATTTGGCTTGTTTATTTACATATTATCTTCTAAAAAGAAAGCCCAACACAAGTTAGATATTGTCCAGGCAGGAGTCATTGTTTGTTTTACATTAACTTGAGGCACTTGGTTGGATTAACCGTTGGTTTTTTGGGATAATTACGAATTAAGTGGTTTAGTCAAATATCGGTTAGGCCAAACAGATTGTTGGTTGAGAAAAGGCAGTGGGATTTGATTTGGCTCTTGAAGCTTATGAATTGGACCCGTTATGCTTATTTTAAATAACCTGATGGTTGCAAGCTCAAGGATTCGATCTGGCGTCCCTCTCCACGCTGACGCGCAGTTTCTCCAAAGACTTGGGCTCACGCTTGGGCCCGAATTGTGCAGCCCTTTGTTCATTAAGCCATCAGCTCATTTGGAGTTTAATTAAATCCATTTGCTTAAATAACCAACCCTATCTTATAAGCCTTTTTATAGAAAATCTAAAATTACACTTGGCATTTTTGATTAATTAGGCTCTTACCAATAATAATTGGGGTGAGCCATATCTTATGACACAAGTATCATATGGCCCTAGTATTAATTTCTTGAGCTTTAGATATAAAATAACAATTGTTCGTACTGTGCTTTAGGTCTGTTTAATATACCATCGCGGTTGTAGACACGTTCGCGTGACATGATTGCGATTTCTAAAAACAAAACCAAAGTATGCATTCGCGCAACTTCAGTCAAATTTCTTAATAATAATAAAGCATGATTAATTATGGAATCGTCCGCGTGATATGATTTTGACGCGCCAAACAAATGGGCACACGTACGCGCGACCTGTTTCAAGATAATTTTTCTTAATTAAAAGAAGTAAGAGGTAAATTCACATAGATTCTAAAATGAGTAATTAAACAATTTGTTTAAGCCAAGTATGATTAAAGCGATTGTGGTAGAACCACAAAACTCGGGAGTGTCCAACACCTTCTCTCGGGTTAACAAAATTCCTTACCCAGATTTCTATGTTCCCAGACTGTATAACAGAGTCAATCTTTTTCTCGATTTAGGATTTAAACCGGTGACTTGGGACACCATAATTATTCCATGTGGGGACCCTTAATTTTTAATATTTAATCCTATTTCGATTGTCACTTTAAGTTGAAAAAAAACTCCTATATACACCTTTTCGGGGGTGTAGGACAAAAGAGGTGTGACAGCTCTGGTGACTCTGCTGGGGACAGAACCTAAAACTTTCGGTTCAGGGTTCAAGAAATCGAGCTTGTTTTATGGTTTTTACTTGGCTTCATTTATTGTTGATATTACCGTATTTTGAGAACCTTTTGTGTTAAATGCTATCTATTTACCGCTGTATTATTATTTGAATTGTATAGAACTGTCTTCTTATGCCACCCCTTTGAGTCTTCTGAAAATGGTGCATACGTTTGCGTAACCCGCCTTTTATGTAGAAACTATATGAAATAGAACGAGGTTGGCAGGCGACAAGGCCGGATAGACTTTAGTGCTCCCGATACGTCGCCCCCTCTTTGGCCCTAGGTGTCCGCTCAAGTACCCCAAGTCTAGAACAAAATCCCAGGATTTAAACCTAGAATAACATGACCTCATGCCGGATTCCTAGTAGGAGCGTTTGTTTGCATAACGTGCATTTGAGTTTGGAGACTCAACACAGGTGTTGGGTCTGTATAGGACAATTGTACCAAAAATGAAAAAGACCATCCTGGTGCATCTTACTTGCTACTTGTGCATTTATTTGCTTTGGATTTGCGTGCTGAATGACTTTTGAATAATGGGAGAAAGTTAGGAAAGGAGAATAGCAGTGTGAGGGTTCAGTGAGTTGATCACCTGTTTTGAAAAACCAATGTCCAAATGGTACTGAAACTTTGCCGAATTTTTGGAAAAAATAAAATTGAAAAAAGGAGAAAGTTTTGTTTTAAAAAATAGTTGGTTTTGTTTTATCTGCCCGCACTACGCCAGTTTGATTCTCATATGGTGTGAGATACATGGGCAACCCCCATTGGGTCCAACTTCCTTTTTGAAAAATAGCCCAAAAAGAACAAAAAAATTATTTTTGTTGTAAATAAGTAAGGTGATGCCATTCTTGTCAAAATAGCCGAATGTCCCCAAAAGGGCGCCGGAAGGTTATTTTTGCAAGAACAGCCACCTTTGGTCATTTTTCAAGGTCTTGGCCGGTTAGCGAACACAACCTTAATATCATCTTTCTCGAAGTGCTGAAAGACCGTATTGGCAAAGCCGGATATTTTTATGAAAATTATGAAATATAGTGATAACTTTTTGAGTCAAAATGAGTCTTGATTTTATTTTTGAGTCTGTTGGTTTTTATGGTAAAAATTCGGTAGGATGAGTCCTTATAATCAAAACATTTTATTTTTAAGAAAATTTGAAAATTCCAAAATATTTTATTATTTATTTTTATCCTCCAGAACTACGCTCTGTCTGATTCATGCAGGGTCATGATACGTAGTCAATCTCCAAAATATTCTACCATAACCAAAATAAAGAAAGAAAAAAAGAGTGATAAATAAGAGGAAAAGAAGAAAGAGAGGAAAATAAAGAGACAAAAAAGAAAGAAAAAAGAGAGAAAATAAGAAACCGAAAGAAAGAAACAATGAAAAAACAAGAGGGAAAATGAGAGGATAAAAACAAAGAGAGTAAAAGCAAGAATGAAAATAGGAAAAGAAAAAGAAAAAGAAAAGAAGTTGCAACTGGAAATAAGGAAAGTTGGGATGACGCAAGCAACTTGTCACGCCTCGAACTTGGGGGGCGAGACCGGCACCCATTCCCTCAATCCTTGCGTACCAACTTGCAACTAAGGGACTCTGAACATATGATGTCATACTTTTGGCCATGGGCGACATTGCAAGACGACAACAAATGCTGACTAAATATTAATATAAAGCTTGGCCGAGAAGGCCGTCATATTTATTACAGCTGACAAACAAACCGAATATACATACAAGGCCTGAAAGCCCAACATACTCCATAACTGACTAGATAGGTCTACAAGCCTCTACTAATGGATATACTATGATTGGAACGACTCTCCAACCTACTCATGACATATATATATATATATATATATATATATTT
>MU669572.1:73324-99190 GCA_026770625.1 Nicotiana glauca
ATATATATATATATATATATATATATAAGATATACAAAAGGCTCCAGACCGGAAAACTCCGAAAGGCATGGAGCTTACCGATCAAGCTAAACTCGGGCAAAACTTATTGAACAACCCTACTTATCTGTCTGTCTGACCTGCACGCATGAAATACAGCACCCCAAGAAAAGGTACGCCAGTACAGAATAATATACTGAGTATGTAAGGCAGTATATTGAAAGCTGAAACTGAACTGATAATATAATAACTGCAAGTAGCTGGAAGTCAAAGATAATCTGAAGATATGCTAACATGAAGATATGCTAACCTGCTGATACAGACTCAATTCTCTCAATATAGTAAGTAAAATAGTTGTCCAGCCCTATAAGGCTCGGTATACATAAATATATCTGCTCTGCCGTAGTAGGCTCTCTCATAAGTGCTCGACCATACTAGACTCTAGATGTCGAACAACTGGGCTCGCACATAAGCGCTCGGCCACAGTAGGATCGGTATATAATTTACCATCTGATTAGATGTTTCCCAATAGGGGCCTGCCCATCAATTATAGCTCGATGGTAAGGAAAATACTTTTAATACTGCATATATAAACTCTCTGCTCTCTTGACTGGAAGAGTAAAATACTCAATTGAATATGAAGTCCTGATAAGGAGAATATTGTAACTTACAAAACTAGAAAAATATACGTAACTTGCGAGACAGCAAAATATACGCAAATTCCGGAATATGAATTGTTTTCTATGGCTTGTTACCAAACTTGTGCAATGACGAGATCATGCAAAATGAAGGATGAACTTAGCCTTAACTTACCTGGATTAGAAAAAACTCCGTATAATACTCTTGGAGAAGACTGCACGTATTCCTTTAGGATCGTAAATTTTTACGTTGCTACGATTCTACCAAATTCTCGTTGGAACAGTGTTGCTGCACGTTGGATTGAACTTAAAATCGCAGGAACTGAAATAGCTACTGTTCTTGAACAAGAAATGAGAATGTTTCTATTGAAAAAAGCTACTGTTCTCGAACCAAGAAATGAAAAGGTTTCTATTGAAATAGCTACTGTTCTTGGTTCATTTGTTTGGGCTTGGTTTCAACGTTTCTTTGGTTTCAAAGTTCTTAGGATTTTAACTTTAAGTCAGAAGCAATGTTCAGTTGCAAAGTTAAGCTTTTAAAATGAAAATGAATTGAAGTTTTGGAATTTTGAAAGCAAAGCAACGTTCTGTTCTTAACTTCAAAATAATGCAATAGGAAAGACTTGGATAAAGTATTGGAAGGAATGGAAGGAACTTATTATCCATTTGACACCTAATTAAGGGATAACTTAGTCATTTCTTGCTAATGTGGCTAGTTGCCACGTGTGGTGGGGTGGAATTTTTAATTTTGATCCACTTATGAGTTAATCGGGTAATGTTTCGTTACCCAGTAATTAATTCATTACCCGCGTAATTTAAAATGTATTATAAATTACTTAAAACTCTATTTATTTTTAAAACACTTCATATATACTTTATATATTATACTACCGTGGTCATATGGTACCTTGCATGGCACTAGTTTATATTTGTCAGGTATTATCGCTCGACCCGTATTTTATTCCAAATTGACCAATTTCAACAAAACTTATTTTCTTTAATCCGTGTACCCTCTTATTCTTCATAACACTTATTTATTGCTTGCTATAAATAACGTAAGTACGTTAATGTCAAGATGATCTTATCCCCGATTCTTATATCGGGTAACTAAAAATAAAATTTTAACGTACAATACTTCAGGGTGCACCATCTTCGTAACTTAACACTTTAAAGCGTGACATCACCGTAGTGTAATACTGAGGGACGTGACATCTCATTTCCGTGCTCTCATTAATTTATTTATGGTGTATTTTCATGTACGAAAATATGGGGTGTAATATTATTCCCCTCTTTAAAACATTCGTCCTCGAATGTTGACTTATGCGCTTATCATTCTCATATCCCATAGCTCCTTCGAATACTTTAGAGTCCTCTTTCCATCTAAGCAATTGTTCTGTGAATAAGTCCAAAGTCCAGGGCATTCCCCCCTTTGGCCTCCTTCTCACACCACAACTTGTAGTCGGAATTCTTCCAATCTCGTAACTATTGCTACCTTTCATCACGCAGCATGTACAATTTTGACCTTGTAAGTGTGCCCAATCTCTATGCTTCATATGTAGAGCTTCATAAGATGTCCCTTTGGGCATCTATGAGTATATTGAAGTTCTTTGCTTGGTACTTTGTTGAATTCACAAATATTTATCTCATCGCATAGGTCTGTTTAGTCATCCGTGTGAATTTACTGCCATAACTCTTACCTTAATTTATCGTTGCTGAGGTCTGCTACCAAATCTCAACTTACTCTTGTTGCTTATTCCACATGTATAAATTTAAATCCTTTAATGCTTCCTCGTTACTGCTTATCTTTAGAATGACGACCTAATCTCATCTCATACTTTGTGACTTTTGTCCATCTATTGTGGATTCACCTCAATATTGATCTACGATATACCACTGATAACTCGAAACTCCTTACGTAGTACTTTTGCCCCTAGGGCCTATGTCACATCAAGGAATATTCGACGTGATTCCCATAATCGTATTTCATAGTGTCTCAATGTGATTCGCCTTATGGGGGTATCTTAATTTCGAGCCTCCAGCAAAATATTTTCTCCTTCTCTTCTCTTTTTGTTTTCTTTTTCAAATCAGCATTCAAACGAAGGCCTAAACGTAATCTTTTATCTGTCACAATTATACCCCGATTTTACTACCAGGTCAACATTGTATTCCTTCTAAATGCTATTAACCTTAGAATCCTTTGAGTTTATTGAGGCTATACTAAACTTTCAATAACTTCGAGAAACCATTATCTCTCTTGTTTCCATGGACTTAATCCCAAGGACTTATCCATTCTCGTCACCTTTTCACTTGCCTTTCCTCATCCTCACTCATGTTTCGTTAAACCTTTGTCGCTCTACAATACTTTAGCTTGAAACTTATAAATATCCATTTTTACTACTCGTAACTTTCCTTTAACTTGCTTGTACTATAGATTTCCTTATGTTATTCTAAGCGAGCTATCGCATCGTCTCTAACTCTCCTTTCCTCTCTTAACTGGACCTCTCGATACCTAAAAATTATTGACTGGAAGATATGCTACTCACGACGTTGCTATCAGTATTGGATACAAAATCCCCGCGCTTCTAGCCTTCTATCCGCAGTACGGACTATTCGCGATATTCTGCCTTTCAGTATCTCGTACGTTGTTCACCTTTACCTTAATTACCTTAAAATCTCGCATCGTATCTTCTATCTCTTTCACGACCTCCCTTCCAACTAGGTGTAATTCACGTCCATAAGTTGAAGCTCTATTATAATACGCGCACCTCTGGTACATCACAATCTAGTGGGAGCTTTGTACTGACTTCTTATGAGGCTGGTACTTCTTCTAACTGGCTTCCTTGTAGAGCCATTATAGATTATGGTTATTGTGTTATTTCTATTGAACATCTGATATTAAGAGTGATTTTGTCACGTTCTCAAGCAGAATATCTATAATTTTTCTAGGTCCAATGTTCATACTCCTGATTTACTTGTGTGATGTAATTCTTTAGTTTCCTCTTCCTTTTGATCAGCCTTTACGTAGGCTTAAGCTATCTTCTGATGTGTGACTCATGGTATCAGTTATTACCTTAGCCTTTCATGTGAGTTATGGAATATCTATGACACAATCTTCTAACAATTTCATCCTTTGTCTATGCCCTAGACTCAATTCTTTATTTTAACTTATATCGGAGTCTTCTATGGCTGTATGATTGTCAACAAATATGCTGCCTTGATAATGCTCCAAAATCTTAAGTGTATCCATAACGTACTAACTCTGGATCATTGATCGAATAATTATTTCATTTCATCTTAGCTTTCCTTCAACGTAAGCTATTACTTTTCCTGGTCTTTCTGCCCTTTGTTGCATCCATACTTAGCTTATCAGTGCTCACACTTGCCAGAGTTTTCATACAACTCATATGATCTTTTAATTCTTACTTCTCGTTCATTAGTCACGGTAGGTGCCATTTTCCTTTGGAATGATTACAATGTCATTGCGAGATGGTTGTTACATGATCATTTCCTATTTAGGTCGTTGGGCTTAAGTTGGAATCTTCTTTCTTATCTCCTCATCTAGACTGTCGTTGTAGTACTTCGGGAGAACCCTTGACTCTCGTAAAGTTGTGAGCTCATTACAGACCTTTTTGATGTCCTTACTTGCCTATAATCATCCGTAGTTGCCCTTATGCTTGTATGGTTGCTTCTGAGCAGATATTTTAACTGCCTTCCCATTGGCACTTTCTTGTATCCTCGTAACACTCATACGGATCTTTTAACTACCCCAATTCTTGTTTGAATATATCTCGAGTATTATAACGACATTCTTCAAGGCTGAATTCTCCATGTTGGGTTCTACTATGTTTATCTTACACGATTTGATGACTCGTCTATAACCTCCTATTCAGCCATAACTTGGATATTCCTGACCAATTACTAATTACTTATTGGCCCATTCTCATATCAATATTTCTCGTAATATTTCTTGGGTTATTTCCTTTGTATTAACTTACATCTCGTACTGGCTCCTTATTTATTAATAACAGCTTAGGCAGGAGTCATTACTTCCTCTCCTTGACGTCGTCCATACACAATATTATTGAATTGTAGCGTATCTGTAAGATTTGGATAAATGTCATCTCATTCCTCTTTAATTTATCATATTCTTCCTTTAGCATTTCATAGTCACTAGAACAACTTAATTCAGAGTCAATGTCACATCACTCCATATTCCCCCTTTAGTGGTCTACTAACAGCTGAAACCATGAGGATCTATCTATAGATGTTTTACCTCTTCATCTTTGGCGTCATTGCTCAACATCAATGATCCTTACTCGCCTTGTGACAATCCTTCTGTACCAAGGATGACAAATTCCTTTACTCGTGATGGTGACACTTAGCGTAACTATCATATACAATCTCTTAAGATTAACCTTGCTCACATTGCTTGCTATAGGGAAGCGTCTCCCTCAATGACCATTCTCTGAATTCATCATGAATCTTCTTCTGTGATCCATTCTATTACCGCCAGAACGAAATCTGAAATTCCAATGATGCTGAGTATTTCCAATCATCCAGCCCCTAATTCATATTTAGTTTATCTTGTTTGTCAGCCCATACTAATTTCTATTACTATGGTGATTAACTCTCCCTTCAGGTAGTCGCGTAGGAGTCATGAACTTATTTCTCGAAATAAGGATATAACCTTACAGCCTATACTCTTTTGTTGTCTTAAGGTCCATCACCTTTCATCTCTTACTTCATTTGTATAGGATCTATAACACTCTACTATTTTAAACCATGTATCACACCTTATTCATAATGCTTCCTTATCTCTCTTCTCATTATTCTGCTAATGTTTTTGCATATCCCTTTTCTTGTGAAAACTTCAATACGTTATTATTTCGCTTTTTAGATTTCCTTTGCTCCATCCAATGGCTCTTAAAGTTGCTTAACGTTCTCACTTTACTAGGGACGCTGAGCAACAATAAGGTAATATTTAACCCTTCAAGGCTTATAGTACATGTCTTTGTAGTACTCATATATGGTTGCACTATTTTAGAGTGCACCATCTAGGTATATTATAAAGAGATCTATTAGAACATTTACAATATCCTTCGAAAATGTCAACTAGTGCAATCAATTCATCCATCATATCTTCTTATATTACTTTTGCTAATTCCCACAGGACATATCTGGAATGGGTGCAACCAATTGTATATACCTTGCATATCAACTTGAAACTAAGAGACTCTGAACATATCATGTCATACTTTTGGCCATGGGCCACATTGCTAGACGACATCAAATGCTGACTAAATATCAATATAAAGCTTGGCCGACAAGGCCGTCATATTTATTACAGCTGACAAACCAACCAAATATACATACGAGGCCTGGAAGCCCAACAAACTGCACTAACTGACAAGATATTTCTACAAGCCTCTACTAATGGATATACTATGATTGGAACGACTCTCCGATTTACCCATGACATATATACGTATATATATAAGATATACATAAGGATCTAGAACCGAAAACTCAGAAAGGCATGGAGCTTACCGAACAAGCTAAACTCGGGCAACACTTATTGAAGAAGTCTACTCATCTGTCTGTCTGACCTGCACACGTGAAATGTATTGCCCCGAGAAAAGGGACGTCAGTACGAAATAATGTACTAAGTATGTAAGGACATATATTGAAAGTTGAAACTGAACTGATAATATAATAACTACAAGTAGGTGGAAGTCAAAGATAATTTGAAGATATGTTTACCTACTGATACTGACGCAATTCTCTCAATATAGTAAGTAAAATAGTTGTCCGGCCCTATAAGGCTTGATATACATATATATATCTGCTCTGCCGTAGTAGGCTCGCTCATAAGCGCTCGGCCATACTAAGCTCTGTATCTCGATCAACTGGGCTTGCTCATAAGTGTTCGGCCACAATAAGATCGTTATATAACTTACCATCAGATCAGAGGTTGCAAGGTTCTTAGGATTTCAACGTTCTTAGGATCTTAACTTTAAGTCAGAAGCAATGTTTTGTTGCAAGGTTAAGCTTTTAAGATGAAAATGAATTGAAGTTTTGGAATTTTGAAAGCAAAGCATCGTTCTGTTCTTAACCTCAAAATAATGCAATGGGAAAGACTTGGATAAAGTCTTGGAAGGAATGGAAGGAACTTATTATCCATTTGACACCTAATCAAGGAATGACTTAGTCATTTCTTGATAATGTGGCTAGTTTCTACGTGGGGTGGGGTGGGATATTTAGTTTTTATCCACTTATTAGTTAACCGGGTAATTTTCATTATCCGGTAATTAATTCATTACCCGTGTAATTTAAAAATTATCATAAATTACTTCAAATTTTAGTTATTTTTAAATATATTATATATTATAATACCATGATCATATGGTACCTTGTATGGTACTAGTTTATAATTATCGGGTATTATCGCTCGACCCGTATTTTATTCTAAATTGACCAATTTCAACGAAACTCATTTTCTTTAATCCGTGTACCCTCTTATTCTTCATGACACTTTATTTATCATAAATAACGTAAGTACATTAACGTCAAGATGATCTCATCCCCAATTCTTGCATCGGGTAGCTGAACGAAATTTTAACGTACAATACTTCAGGTTGCAACATCTTCGTAACTTAACACGTCAAAGCGTGACATCACCATAGTGTAATACCGAAGGACGTGGCATCTCACTTCCGTGCTCTCATTAATTTATTTATCGCATATTTTCATGTACAAAAATATAGGATATAACACAACCGATCGAATGAATAATAGAAACGGTTAACTGCTTAGGTGCATTCATGCCCCCAAAATGTGCGGTTGCCAATCTGTTAAAGCCCTAATCGCTAACAAGGTTGTTGTTGATGTATTGAGTCCAGGCAGGTGGTTAGTTGATTGACATTTTGGCAACTCACTCCTACAACACCCGGTCTAGAGACAAGCTGAACATGGCCAACCAAGAACAAGTGGCAAGTATTGTCGATCCATCAAAAGAGGGGGATAGATCGGAGGTTAATTTGAAAGATGAGTTATATAGGTAGAAGGAGCAAATGGCTGAAATAAGTCCCAGAATGCTACGTCACCACTTCCCAAACCTCATAAGCTCCACTACCAAAACAAGTCCCACACCCTCCTCCACCAGTCACTCCTATTTTTATGGCACCTCCACCTACTGCATTATACCGATCATACAGTGAGCCTCTGTTTCAGACTCACGACAACCAGTATTACCCCATGGAGCCTACCTTCAAAGCTCCAGAACCATATTCCCACACTCCTCATTTTGATCTTCCCGCAGAAGCTGAAAAACAGTCCAAAAATCCCGAACAGGAGGAGATGTTCAGGAAAGTTAAAAGCTTAGAACAATTATTAAGAGATATGCGGGGGTTGGGAGGTCAAGTAATTGTGGCTTACAAAGACCTATGTCTGTTTCCAGATGTGCAATTGCCGACAGGGTTTAAGATGCCCAAGTTTGATCTGTACGATGGGCACAGTGATCCAGTGGCACACTTGAGAGGTTTTTGTAGCAAGATGAGAGGAACAGGCGAAAGAGATGAGTTACCGATGGCATATTTCAGCCGAAGTCTGAGTGGATCAGCGTTGGAGTGGTATACCCGACAAGATCACGGTAGGTGGTATACATGGGAAGATCTAGCCCAAGCATTCGCTGCCATTTTCAGTACAATCTTGAAATTGTTCCAGATCATCTATCATTGGCGAAGATTGAGAAAAAGCCCGGTGAGAGTTTCAGAGAATATGGCTTCTGTTTGAGAGAGCAAGCAGCGAGGGTTGACCCTCCGATGAAAGAAAGTGAAATGGTAGACTATTTCTTTTAGGCCTTAGAGCCCACTTATTTCGGTTAGTTGTTGTCAGCGGTTGGAAAGTCCTTCAATTAAGGTGTAAAAATGGGAGGCATGATAAAGGAAGGACTCAAATCTAACAAGATCATGAGTTATTCAACAATTAAGGCGACCACCCAGGCCATTTAAAATGATACTGGGGCATACTTGGGAAGAAGAAGAAAGAGGATGTTGCAACAATTAATTCAGGAGCTTGGTTTGGATCTAGGGGCCCATCACCTTACTATATCCAGCCTCGACCCCACCACCAAACACACCCCCATACTACATATAGCCCACCACAACACTACTACACACCGCCAGATCCCCTTTTTCTATCCATCACGCTCAAACTTACACTCAACCTCTTACCCATGCACAATGGCATGCGCCAACCCCACAGAATACGTACCTAGCTCCACAAAATACATAACCAGCTCCACAAAATACCTATCCACCCCCAAGAGCGTAACAAAATCCCCCTGGAATACGATTCCGGCCCAATCAAGCCTTCAAGAATGAGAGGTTCCAGAATAAGAAGACTTTTACTCCATTGTGAGAATCATATACTAGGCTATTCCACAGGTTGAAACAATTGGGTATGTTGAATCCGATTGATCCTAAACTGCCAAATCCTCCCTCGAGAAATCTTGACCACTCGGTGTGGTGCGAATATTGTTCAGGTGCTACAGGACACGATACAGAGAAATGCTAGAAATTGATAACAGCTATTCAAGAGCTCATTGATACCAATCGGATCGAGGTCCAATCCCCGGAAGCGCCCAATATCAACTGGAATCCATTGTCGGCCCATCATGAGACCAATATGATCGAGATAGTGCATAAAGGAGCGGAGCCTAAGAAGCCATCACAAACTGTAATAATGATCCTGTTCATTGAAGTTAGGAAGAGAGAAAAGTCAACAAGTGAGAAGTCAGTGATCAAGTCAAAACGGACAGACAGTAAACCATCTATGATTCTCGAAAAGGGGTCCTCAAGTGTTGTTGCAATGAAACCAGAAAAAGGAAAAGTGGTGGTGCCAGGGGCGGCAAACAAGCCTGTTGTAGTCGTAGAGGGAGCTCGTATAGAGCCCGTCATTATCAAGCCGCTAACCTAGTTACCAATAGTCAACAACAAGGTTGTTCCTTGGAATTATGGCCATGTGATAATGACTTACAAAGGGAAAGAGGTTAAAGAAGAGGCCTGCGAAACCCACGGTTTGATTCGATCGGGGAGATGGTTTGCTCCTGAGGAGTTAGTAAAGTCTAGACCTCCAAGGATAACTCAGTGCTGGTAAAGAAAGCTGTTACTGAAGAGGAAGCGGATGAGTTTTTGAGGAAGATGAAAGTGCAGGACTATTCTATTGCAGAGCAGTTGAGGAAGACGCCTGCTCAGACTTCACTGTTATCATTGTTAATCCATTCAGACGAGCATTGTCGGGCATTTATGAAAATCTTAAACGAGGCTCGCATTCCTAACAGGATCTCAGTAAACCATTTGGAAAAGATAGCATACAAGATATTTGAGGTAAACAGAGTCACTTTTTCTGATGATGAGTTGCCCGTGGAGGGTACTGAGCATAATAGAGCCCTTTATCTTACGGTGAAGTGTGAAGATTTCGTGGTTACTCAGATATTGATAGACAATGGATCCAGTACTAATATTTGCCCTCTCTCCACTCTGAACAAACTGAAAGTGGTTGCTGAAAGAATTCACAAGAACAGTATTTGCGTTCGGGGGTTCGACGGTGGAGGGAAAGATTCGGTCGGGCACATGGTGCTGGAGCTAACAATAGGGCAAGTTGAATTTACTATAGAATTCCAACTGCTGGATGTGGTGGTTTCTTACAATCTTTTACTAGGTCGACCCTGGATTCATGCTGCCAAGGCAGTGCCGTTTACACTGTACCAGATGGTTAAATTTGAATGGGACAGACAGGAAATTGTGGTGCACGACGAGGATAATATGTGTGCCTAGAGTGATGCCATTGTACCTTTCATCGAAGTTGAAGACGACAAAGGGCAATGGGTCTATCAGGTCTTTGATACAGTATCAGTTGAGAAGATCCCAGAGGGAAAAAGCATTCCGGTTCCTAGAGTAACAGCCGCATCAGTCATGGTGGCTTCTGTGATGTTGAAGAATGGTTTCGTACCTGTCAAGGGTTTGGGTGCTTCTTTGCAAGGCATTGTACAACCACTGTCTCTACCCATAAACTTTGATACCTTTTGTTTGGGTTTCAATCCCACAGCTATAGACATTAGACGAGCCCAAAATATAAAGCAGAGGGCATCAACCCTTCCAAAGTCTGTCCCACGTCTCTTTAGATCATTTGTTAGGACTGGTACTAGAAAGCGCCCAGTAGTAACGGTTCCCAGTACATTGATTGATGTTGATGGAGATTTGGATAAGTGGTTCGAGAGGTTGTTCAATGATGTTAACATGGTGGAGGCTGGAGAGGGATCACATAAAGCGCATGTGCAATTCATTGGGCCAAGTGCAAAGATCAACAATTGGGAAGCTACTCCACTTCCTACTCGGATGGAGTTTTGGTAGTCGGCTTTGATTTTTTTTTTAGTTTTTCTGGATTATTCCGGGGGTGTAATTTAGATTCTATGCTCTGTCCATTTAGATATGTTAAACATTGTTATCTTTAATTTCAATGAAATGCAATTTCCCTCCTTCTTCATTCCTGATAGTTTTATTTTTGTTGTTCTTGTCTTTCTTGTATAGATTTTTTTATGCTGGTTTCAATGACATGACATGCATGAGGAATTATCGGCCTAGTCTTAAAAGCCAATCTAATTCTGAAATGATAAACATGAAATTGATTGTCATAATGAATTGGAATATGATGATGACGAGGCCTTTGAAGAGATTAATAAATAATTAAGCCATTTCGAAAAAAAAAACCAAGCCTACCTTGAATGATACAGAAGAAATCAATTTAAGGGATCAAGATAATGTCTGGGAAACTAAAATAAGTGTCTATCTTCAACCACAACTTGGAGAGGAGATAATTAAAGCACTGCTCCAATACAAAGACGTTTTTGCATGGTCATATGACGACATGCCGCGCCTAAGCACTGACTTAGTGGTTCATAAATTGCCCACTGACCTGGCATTCCCCCTGTCAAGCAGAAGCTGAGGAAATTTAAAACTGATATAAGTGTGAAGATCAAAGAGCAGGTCACCAAACAATTTGATGCAAAAGTCATTCGGGTCACGCGGTATCCCACTTGGTTAGCCAACGTTGTGCTTGTGCCAAAGAATTATAGTAAGACCAAGGTGTGCATTGATTACCGTGATTTCAACAAGACGAGTCCAAAGGATACCTTCCCACTGCTGAACATCCACATATTCATTGATAATTATGCCAAACATGAGATTGGTTGTTTTGTGGATTGTTATGCTGGCTATCACCAGATCTTAATGGATGAAGAAGATGCAAAAAAAATGCCTCATCACGCCATGGGGAACGTATTAATGTTCTGTCATGCCATTCGGTTTGAAAAATGCTGGGGCAACCTACATGAGGGCAATGACAACTATATTCCATACATGATACACATGGAAATCGAGGTTTATATGGATGACGTGATCGTAAAGTCTAGGGAGTAGTCTAACCATGTCAAAGATTTGTGAAAGTTCTTCTAAAGGCATCGCAGGTAAAATCTTAAGCTCAATCCGACAAAGTGCACTTTCGGTGTTCCATCTAGAAAATTGTTGGGATTAATAGTCAGTCGTCGAGGTATTGAATTGGACCCATCTAAAATCAAAGCTATCTAAGAATTGCCACCTCCGAGGAACAAGACTGAGGTGATGAGTCTGTTAGGGAGGTTGAATTACATCTGCAGATTTATTGCTTAGCTTACGACAACGTGTGAGCCTATCTTCAAGCTGTTGAAGAAGGATGATGCGGTCAAGTGGATAGACGAGAATTAAGAGGCATTTGATAAGATGGGGTATTTGTCTAACCCACCTGTGTTGGTCCCGCCAGAACCAAGGAGGCCTTTGATTTTGTATTTGACGGTTTTGGAGAATTCGTTTGGTTGTGTGCTGGGTCAGCATGACATCACCGATAGGAAGGAGTATGCCATATATTATCTCAGCATGAAGTTCAAAACTTACGAGGTTAAGTATACGCATCTTGAGAGGATGTGCTGTGCCATAACTTGGGTAGCATAGAAGTTGAAACATTATTTGTCATCTTATACTACTTATCTCATCTCTTGCTTGGATCTGTTGAAGTATATCTTTTAGAAACATATGCCCACAGTGAGGCTCGCAAAGTGGCACATCTTGCTCACAAAATTTGACATCATCTATGTGACTCGGACTGCGATGAAAGCACAAGCATTGCCTGACCATTTGGCCGAGAACCCGGTGTCACACCTCCTTTTTCACTTACACACCCGAAAGGGTATAAATAACGGGAAATTTTTTCAATTAAAGGACAATCGAAATGGAATTCCTTTATTAAGAGATTCAGAGACACCACTTGGAAAATTTATGGTGTCCCAAGTCACCGGTTCAAATCCCGAATCGAGGAAAGGATTGACTCTGTATTACAGTCCGCGAACTAGAAATCCAGGTAAGGAATTCAGTTAACCCAGCAGAAGGTGTTAGGCATTCCCAGGTTCCGTGGTTCTAGCACGGTCACTCAATTATTATAGATGGCTTCATTATCTGATTTTAAACCATTATGAAACTATGTGCAAATTTTAAACTTTAACCGCTTTTATTCACTTTTTAGAAAAAATTGCAACGTTACTAAAACACATCTTGAACCATATCACATAAATGTACCCGTGACTTTCAACATATTTTAACATCGTTGTGATTTGGATTTAGGTCACATAAATGTGCACCCGAGTTTAGGAAGGTAAAATTATTAAAATACACGCCTAAAGCAACTACGTGTTGTTAACTTTGCGGGAGGCCATGGAAATTTGCTAAATGGCACGTCTCGATTTGTAAGTATTTTTAAAGAAATAATTAAAGAGGTTCACGCATTTGTAATTTTGTTTGGTGTGGCACATCTCGTTCCATTTTAAAAGGTCATTTAAACTAGAGTCCGAAAAACCGTAAATTATTTGCATTAACTAGAACGCCATACCTCTATTTACTAAGATTATAATCTAACAATCATCAAAAGAGCCATGACCAATTAATAGGGCACAATTATTCCTTACAAAGATCTTACCCAGGAGAGTAACAAAGCCAAAGGAAATTGATGTCATCTGAATTCGCGACTAACTGAGGTATGGAACATTTTGAGTTCAAAAATTACTGGGCTAGAAGAAGGCCCAATCGAGGGAGCCTGACCCCCAAGAAACACACTCAGTTCAAGTGGAGCATGGGTCAAGGATTAAGCCCATGTAACAGCAAAGTTCCACAAAGCTCCAGATGTGATTAACGAGATGCCCTTTCTAATTTATTAAATACAACGAAGGAGAACTTGTTAACCAATAACGAAAATCGGACTAAGGGGATTCAGAAATGAAAGTGCAAGGGAAAATAAAGGCGATTTCATATTCGTAGACCATAAACTACTAGGAAATGTAAGAGATCAAAGCAGTTATTTGATTGAACATTTTTCATAAATTTTTACATTGGCATTTCAATCATAGATTATGCTGGTTCCACCCAATTAGACATACACGTATCAGTATTGTTTCTTTCCAACTCACTTTCTTTGCTTTAATCTTTGATTCACACGATGCTCAATCGACAAACTGACTTATAACTCAATGAAGGATTCAGATTGTCATATACATGTCCATATGTTACACTTACAATTCAATTAAGAGTCATTTGACAAACCCACTTCTTATCATTATGAAGCAGTTTCATCATAATCAACAACCCCATATAGGACACTTTCAACCATTCTTAACATCCTATTTCACATGCGTTTAATACAAGTTAAATTCAGAGGTGAGACCCAAATGAACACACTGAAGAAATCTAACACCAGTACATCATCTGATAATCGAGGATAGAATGAAATTGCTATATAAATGAACATGATCCAATTAGTGAATCAGATGGTTAAACATATAGACATTATGAAAGACAAAAAAAAACTTGGTGAATAAATAACCAAATCAGGTATACTACTTCAAACATCCCATTTTCATTTCTTCACGTCATAACCAATGAGTTACCAAATTGTGTACCTGAAATGAGGAACAAAGGTTAAAGGTTATCAGCAGCCACAAACAGATAACAGCAGCAGGGAAATAATTCGGTGAATTGATTTTACAACCAGAACAAAGCTCAGCCAATTTACTAGAACATCTCACTCGAACATAACCCAGAAACCATAAAATCAGGCCTTAAACTTGATTCAATCCATCTTCTAGACCTTAGATACACCCAACAGTTGTCTTAGAATTAAAAGCTTTAGGAACTAAAAAACAAAGGAACAGTAAATTCCACTCTCTTTAGCTATTTTTGAATTTTTAGTATTTCTAACATTCCATTTTTTTTTTCAAATTTACGAATCTGTCCGACCACAAATGAGAAAATCCTTATATAGCCATATTTAGGGCAGCCCTAACCTAACTAGCCATTTTCCATTTTATCCCACTTGACCAAATTATTTTTACCTTCCTACCCCTCTAATGAATATGAAAATCATGCTTCATAACAAACTCACACTTATCCTATCTCCTGGAAACTTCTACCCAACAGAAATGATTCCTTCCCCCACCTAGAATTCTTGAATTTCCCTTTGCCTAATTGGTTATTACAGCCTTTACCTGACCCTTTAGACCCCTAAAGTTTCCTTTGTGCCATTAATACCCTAAGAGTTCCCACTAATTAACAACTAGGACAAACAACAAGTTTCAGAATTGAAGGAGCAAGGAAGATCAAACAAACCAATGCTGAATTACTTTAAACTTGGAATCAAAATGACACACCCAGGAATACTTGAATCTATTCAATATTCTAACCAGAAACTAACACGTATGAATTGGATTAACTGGACATAATAGATTATAGATCTAAACACTAACATGCCACCATTTCCATACTCTCAATGAACAAAAAATTAAACATGATCAATATAAACCCTATCAGAAATAAAACTCAGAAATGAAGAAAACAAAAAAAACACAAAAACTTAATGACTAAGCATACAACCCAAATCATAACATGATGCAGAAAACAAAAATCAAGCGGCTAAAGATAAAAGAGGATTACCTGAAACAACCTTTTCGACACTGGAATAACTCACTCAAATTGTCGAGCCAAAGAATGAATTTGAACTACCGTTAATCATCTGTTCTTAACAAGAACAATCGACTAACGGATGTTTTGAGTTCACCCAAGCCTCTCAGGACCCAAAAATGCAAAAAGGGAAAATAGGGACTAGGGCTCCATATTTCAGATCCAAGATTCAGGGAATCTGGGTGAGATTTGAGGGAAAACGGGTGGCGATTTGAGATGAGGAAATGAAGGGGCTCCTAGAGTGTGATTTGGGACAGATTGGGCAAATTAGAGTTTTGGTTGTTCCCCTTCGATTCTAGATTCGAGAAGCTAGGCTGGGATTCGAGGGAGGGGGTTTGGATATTTTTAAAGAGGAGAAAGCGAAGAATTAAGGGTGTAAAAATGGGGTTGATCAGAGCAACGCCGTCGGCGGAGGCGATCTTCGGCACGCGGCGCACGGCGGAGCCGGCGAGTGATTTCTGAGGGTGGCGACGATAAGAGGGGGTAGGGGGTAGGGGGACGTTCAGACACTTATATTTTATTGGACCCTAGCTTATGAGTCGTTCGATCATCCAACCTCGACGGCTCAGATTTGATGAAGCAAAAACCACATTGTTTGGTGTAAAGGGGAGCTAGACCGGGTTAGAAGTGTGGGCTTGGGCATCTAGTCTTGGGGTAATATGGGCAAAATTTTCCATTAGGCCTGTGGAAATTGAGCTGAACAGCCCAAACGGATATCCTTCAATTATTTCCTTCCTTTTCAATTCTTTTCTTCAAAATTCATTTTCTTCTCTGTTTTTTTTTCAAAAATTAAATTAAAATTTTAAATACCATCGTAAAACCTAATTAGCCTATCAAAACACTAATTAACCCTAAATAATGGTTAACACAATTAATTTAAACAAATTAAAGGAAAACTAACAAAATTCAACGCTAAAAATTAAAAGGTGCGAAAATAGGTTATTATTTTTTGTGATTTTCCATTTTTATAAAAATAACTATATTACAAATTGATCCCAAAATGTAAAGTTAAATCCTAAATGCAAAGATGCAATATATTTTTTATTTTTTTATGAAATAAAATGAAAACAATTAACATAAAATGTCACAAAAATCCACAACATTGCAAACACTGAAAGAAATTATTTTGTTTTAAATTTATGGGAGTAATTCATATAGGGCAAAAATCACATGCTCACAGCTACCCCCTTTTGCTCAGAAACACGAAGAGTTTTCGTACAAAGATAAGTAAATGGATACGAGCTATTTTTGCCCGTTTCAATACTCCGTCTGAAGTATTTTTGAAAGAGCTGACCGCACCCTACTCCTGAAGTTTCCTAAATATCCTTGGCTGAAAAGGAATCAGGTCAGTGTAGTTCAGGATGTTTTGGTAGCTTGGGCTACCGGGAGCTGTGATTCCCTATTGCTGCTGCTGAACCCCCTTATTACGCCGTGTCAAAAATAAAATGAACTAGAATAAGTTATGATCTATTAATTACAAAAGATCCTATCTATATCTTCAAACTTGCTCTTTTAGTTCTTGTTGCCTTGTTGCCTTGAATTGTGATCTAAGTTGTTTTTCCCTTTCTCCGAATGATGTTTGATTGCTAAAACTTGAAATGTAGTTCTCTATTCTCCAGGCGGGCCCCTGATGGCTGAAAATTGAAATGTGTTCCTCTTTTCTCCAGGAGGGCTCCTAACTGTTAAAACTTGAAATATATGCCTTTGTTCTCTAGGTGGGCTCCTGACGGCTAAAACTTGAAATGTATGCCTCTATTCTCCAGGTAGGCTCCTGACTGCTAAAACATAAAATGTATGCCTCTGTTCTCCAGGAGGGCTCCTGATTCTAAAACATGAAATGTATGCGTCTGTTCTCCAAGAGAGCTCCTGACTGCTAAAACTTGAAATGAAGGCCTCTATTCTCCAGGCGGGCTCCTGACTGCTAAAACTTGAAATATATGCCTCTGTACTCCAAGAGGGCTCCTGACTGCTAAGACTTGAATTGTATGCCTCTGTTCTCCAGGAGGGCTCCTGGATGCTAAAACTTGAAATGTATGCTTCTGTTCTCCAGGCGGGCTCCTGACAGCTAAAACTTGAAATGTATGCCTCTGTTCTCCAGGCGGGTTCCTGACTGCTAAAACCTGAAATATCTGCCTCTGTTCTCCAGGTGGGCTCCTGACTGCTAAAAGTCTAAATGTATGCCTCTGTTCTCCAGGCGGGCTCCTAACTGCTAAAACTTGAAATGTATGCCTCTGTTCTCCAGGTGGGCTCCTGACTGCTAAAACTAGAAATATGTGCCTCTGTTCTCTAGGGGGGTTCCTAACTGCTAAAACTTGAAATACATGCCTCTATTCTCCAGGCGGGCTCCTGACTACTAAAATATTAAATGTATGCCTTTGTTCTCCAGGCGGGCTCCTGACTGCTAAAACTTGAAATGTATGCCTCTGTTTTCCAGGCGGGCTCCTAACTGCTAAAACTTGAAATATATGCCTCCGTTCTCCAGGCGATCTCCTGACGGCTAAAACTTGAAATACATGCCTCTATTCTCCAGGCGGGCTCCTGACTGCTAAAGCATAAAATATATACCTTTGTTCTTCAGGCGGGCTCCTGACTACTAAAGCATCAAAATACAAGCCTCTATTCTCCAGGCGGGCTACTGAATACTAAAACTTGAAATGTATGCCTCTGTTCTCTAGGCGGTCTCCTGAATGCTAAAACATGAAATATATGCCTCTGTTCTCTAGGAGGGCTCCTGACTTCAACAAAAATAGACAAAACGAAGAAAACTTCTGCCCTAGTTTGGTGGCTGGGCACATGGTTGAATGTTAACTGAGTTATTCTACCAACTATTATAAGAGTTTGAAAGCTAAGTCCTATTATCCATAGAGGTCCTGACAATTCCTAACAATTACGAGCCTATATACTGAGAGTACGACTTCCGCTATGTCTTGTTATCTAAGTAGACCTTAAAACTATGTCCCATTATCCAGGAGGGTCCTGAAGTCTTCGAATTGAATCCTGTATTAAACCATGCAAACTTTACAATCAACTTACATTCTTCTATGATTTGTTTTGAAATTTAACCTAAGTCCCATTCTCCAGGAGGGCGCTGACAACTTCTAGTTAGATCATACTTCAAGCGTGCAACCTCGTTGCGCTAAACTTATGCTACTGTTTTGAAATTTAGCTAAGTCCCATTTTCCAATAGGTTCCTGAGAGTTTACGATCAAACATGTTTGGTGCTTGTCTTTTCCCTATAGCGAATTCCTTTGAAACCAATGAAATTTCTGCCCCAAAGAAAAACCTTGTCAATATAAAAATAGTGGTTAGTTGATGGCATTCTTGCTGAATACATCTCCGCTGCTGAGTTTTACTTTGACATGCTTCCCGAACTGGCCCTGAACCGCTTGACCTTCTAACCGACTTTCAAACCCCATGACTTTTGATGAAGTGTTCTATCCCATATTGTTGTTTTACATTTCTGACCCCTTTATCTGAAACTTTGCATCTCCCCACGAAACTACTTGATCACACTACCAATGAAACTTCCGATGACTTTTCGTATCTTACTTTGCATCATGCCATCATTGGTACATTCTAGCCCCACTGTGCCTTGCAATTGGGAAATTGGTAGTGAGCCTTGACATCCCTTCTTCTTTGTTTTGAAGAAAACTGATATTGAACCATCTCATAGAAACATACACCAAAGGGAATGAAATGCAATGACCTTTAGAGTTAAGGATAAAGAAAGTCCAAAAACCGGACGACTTACGAAAAGGAAAGAAAATGAAAAGAGACTTATCTGAGTGGAACAACTGGTACCACTGATCATGACATGCATTTCAGACTAATCGGCCCAATCCGTCAAACGAATCAACTTTCAACTTCCATGCTTTGCTGCCCCAAAATTCCATAACCTGATTTCTTCAATCAAACCCTAACCTTGTTCATCCTGCGGCGTCTTGAACAATTTTCACCCACAGACCCTTCTTACTTGAAAGCTCACTTTCACCTTAAGGTGTGCACGAGGGTTTTCACCAATAAGACTCTCTCATTTCTGATCTCTCTCAATTCACTTTTGCCTTACGGTGCCCGTGAGGGTTTTCACCAATAAGACTCTCTCGTTTTCCATTTCTCTCAGCTCGTGTCGCCTTGCGGTGCCCGTGAGGGTTTTCACCAACAAGACTCTCATTTTCATCATTTTCTGCTTGGAACAGGTTGTTGTCCCTGACATGAATTACCTTTTCTTGATTGACTTTGCATTTATTGAAGACTTATCAGAAGGTCTTTCTTTGAACCGTAATGTAGGCTTTTGGACAGGGTTAGAAAGAAAGGGTATCAAAGGATCAAAAAACTGAAATGAGTTCAAAATTACAACTTTCGGAATCAAATGTCTTGCACAACCACAACATTCTGCCCTGGTTTCTGGCTTGGGGACTTTTGGATTTCTATTATGATGGGACTGAGCCGTAAAGCTGCCTACGTAACCTTAAAAGGAATCAGGTCAAACGTAGTTCATGGCATTGAAATTACTTTGTTGTTGTGATTTTTCTTTTCTTCCATTTTCTCTCTTCTTTTTATTCCTTTTCTTTTCTTTTCCCTTTCTTTTCATTTCTTTTTCTTTTTCTTTTTATTTTCTTTTTTTTCTTTTCTTTTTCTTTTTCTTCTTTCTTTTCTTTTCATTTTCATTTTTCTTCATTATTCCTTCACTTATTCTCCGCGGTTGTGTTTACGAACATTGTCACTAATTCCGAAAGAGGGGTTTAAAAAAAATAAATGCGCCTCAAAGGGGTAACAAAAGATAAAGCTTTTAGATAGTATAACAAAATGCAATCATCATTCCAATCTTCAAAATATGCCAAATACAAACAAATACGACTAGTTAAAGGAAAATCATACATCATATTTCTTGACCGCATAGGAATTGCTGGCCATTTCAACACATTTGCCTTCTATGTCTGTCAAATACAAAGCACCATTGTACAACACTCTCATCCCGATGAATGTACCCTACCAATTTGGGGCGAATTTTCTTTTGGCCTCAGCCTGATATGGAAGAATACGCCTCAACACTTTCTGTCACACTTCAAACATTTGTAGGCGCACATTCTTATTATATGCTCTGGCCATTCTCTGTTGATACAACTGACCATGACATACTGCTGCCAATCTTTTCTCGTCAATCAAACTCAATCTCTCCAAGCGGGCTTTGACCCATTCATCATCATCAATTTCATCTTCTGCGACAATCCGAGGGGATGAAATTTCCACCTTTACAGGTATCATGGCCTCGGTACCATACAACAATGAATAAGGAGTTGCCCCTACTGAAGTACGGACAGTGGCGCGATAACCCAGTAATGCAAAAGGCAAGTTTTCATGCCACTGTCTAGAACCCTCAACCATTTTTCGGAGTATTTTGTTAATATTTTTTTGGCTGCCTCAGCTGCTCCATTCGCCTTGGGGCAGTAAAGAGTGGAATTATGATGTGTAATTTTAAATTGCAGACATACCTCTTTCATCATATGACTATTAAGATTAGCCACATTGTCTGTAATGATCACCTTTGGTATCCCAAATCGACAAATGATATTTGAATGCACAAAATCGACCACCGCTTTCTTGTTCACAGACTTGAATGTTTTAGCATCAACCCACTTGGTGAAACAGTTAACGGCCACCAGAATGAACATGTTCCCATTTGATGTTGCTGGCTCAATTGGCCCAATGACATACATGCCCCATGCAACGAAAAGCCATGGTACAGACATTGTGTGTAGCTCCGATAGTGGAGAATGAATCAAATCTCCATGCACTCGACATTGATGACATCTCCGCACAAAATGGATACAATCCCGCTCCATAGTAAACCAATAATAACCTACCCGGAGAATCTTCTTTGCCAATACGTATCAACTCATATGCGGTCCACAAAACCCCGCATGTACCTCGATCATGATAATTGTGGCCTGTTTAGCATCTATGCATCTCAATAACCCGACATCTGGAGTACTTTTGTATAATACCCTTCCACTGAAGAAAGTTCTACTTGCCAAATGCCGAATCGATCTCTTTGATCCCCTGTGGCCTGTATTGGATATACTCCCATCCTAAGGTATTCTTTGATATAATGGAACCACGTCACACCATCAAGTTCTTCGCCCACCATGTTACAATAGGCATGTTGATCGTGGACCTGAATCTGTAAAGGGTCCATATAGGCATTATCTGGATGATGCAACATTGATGCCAAAGTAGCCAAAGCGTCGGCAACTTCATTTTGAATCCTTGGAATATGCCTGAACTCTATTAATTGAAACCGTTGACAAAGATTATGCAAACATTTTCGGTACGGTATGAGCTTCAAATCTCATGTTTCCCATTCCCCTTGAATCTAGTGCACCTAAAGGTCTGAGTCACCCATGACTAAGACTTCCTGGAAACCCATATCCATAGCTAACCTCAAACCCAAGATACATTCCTCACATTCGGCCATGATGTTAGTGCATTAAAAATTAAGCTGAGCAGTAACAGGGTAGTGTTGCCATGTCTCAGAAATAAGTAATGCTCCTATCCCGACGCCTTTCATATTGGCAGCCCAATCAAGGAAAAGCTTCCATCCTGGCTTCTCGACCTGTTCTCATCAACATGAATTACCTATTCATCAGGGAAGTATGTCTTCAAAGGTTCATACTCTTCATCTACTGGATTCTAAGGCAAATGGTCAGCCAACGCTTGTGCTTTCATTGCAGTCCGGGTCACACAGACAATGTCGAATTCTGTGAGCAAGATCTACCACTTCGCGAGCCTCCCTGTGGGCATGGTCTTCTGAAAGATATACTTTAACAGGTCTAACCGAGAGATGAGGTAGGTAGTATAGTATGATAAGTAATGTTTCAATTTCTGCGCTACCCAATTTAAGGCACAACTCGTTCGCTCAAGTTGAGTGTACTTAACCTCGTAAGATGTGAACTTCTTGCTGAGGTAATAGATTGATTGCTACTTCTGTCCTGTGATGTCATGCTGACCCAATACAAAGCCAAAAGAATTATCCAATACTGTCAAATAAAGAATCAAAGGTCTTCCCAGCTCAGGCGAGACCAGCACAGGTGGATTCGCCAGGTACCCCTTAATCTTATCAAATGTTGCTTGACACTCATCTGTCCACTTGACCACAACATTCTTATTTAGCAACTTAAAGATGGGCTCACAAGTTATCGTGAGCTAGGCAATGAGCCTACTGATGTAATTTAACGTTCAAAGCAAGCTCATCACCTTTGTTTTGTTCTTTGGCAGTGGTAACTCTTGAATGGCTTTGATATTTGACGGGTCCAACTCAATACCGTGTCGACTGATGATGAATCCCAGTAGTTTCCTAGACAGGACACCAAATGCACATTTCGCTAAATTGAGCTTAAGGTTGTACCTGCGGAGCCTCTTGAAAAACTTCCTCGGGTCCTTGACATGGTAAGACTGCTTCTTTGACTTTATGATCACATCATCCACATAGAACTAAGTCTCCCTATGTATCACATCATGAAACATGGTAGTCATCACCCTCATATATGTTGCCCCAAATGGCATGACCCTATAGCAATATATTCCCCAGGGCGTGATGACCCGTCTTTTCCGCATATTCCTTGTCCATTAAAATCGGATGATTTCTTGCATAAAAATCCACAAAGGAACCAATATCATGTTTTGCACAATTATCAATCAATATATTGATGTTTGGTAGTGGGAAGTTGTCCTTTAGACTTGCTTTGTTGAGATCACGGTAGTCAATACATACTTTAGTCTTTCCATCCTACTTTGGCACAGGCACAATATTGGCTAACAAGGTAGGATACCGTGTGACCTGGATGACCTTTGCATCAAACTGCTTGGTTACTTCTTCTTTGATTTTCCAACTCATATCCATTTTAAACTTTCTTAGCTTCTGCTTCACAGTAGGGAATGCTGGGTCGTTGGGCAATTTGTGAACCACCAAATCAGTCCTTAAACCTGGTATGTCGTCATATGACCATGCAAAAACATCTTTGTACACAAACAATGCTTTAATTATCTCCTCTTTGAGTTGTGGTTCCAGATGGACACTTATTTTAGTTTCATGTACATTATCCTGATCCCCTAGGTTGATTGCTTCAATATCATTTAGGTTAGTTTTGGGTTTTCTTCAAAATGGCTTAATTCTTCACTGATTTCTTCAAAGGCTTCCTCATCATCATATTCTACTTCGTCATCACACCCAAAATGGCATTTAAGATTGGGCCGGAGACTTGTCATGCATGTCATGTCACTGAAACCACCATAAAAAGGAATGTACAAGAAGGAAGAGAAAACCAAAATAAAAGCAATCAGGAATGAAACAAAAAGGAAATTGCATTTTATTAAAATTTAAATAACAGTGTTTAACTCGTCCAAATGTATAGAACATAACATTCGAATTACAACCCTAGAAATAATCCAGATTAAACTGAAAGGAAATCAAAACCCACTACCAAGACTCCCTCTAGGTAGGAAGAGGGGTAGCTTCCCAGTTATTAATATTTGCATGGGGTCCCACGAATTGCACATCTACTTTGCTCGGATCCTCTACGCCTTCCACCATATTTACCTTGTCAAACAGCTTTTCAAACCTTTCGATAAGCTCCTTGGTAGGACCAACCACGGAACTGGGCATTGTTGTTTCTAGGCGCTTCTTAGTACCAGGCCTGGCATAGGATCGGGAGAGGCGGGGAATAGGTTTTGGAAGAACCCATGATTTCTTCTTCAACTTTCTAGATCTCCTTATATCCACAATTGTGGGCTTGAAGCCTAAAACAAAAGTATCCATGTTTCCGGGAAGAGACACTGGCTGTATAATGCCCTGCAGAGAAGCACCCAAACCTTTGGCAAGTACGAATCCATTTTTTAACATTTCTGAAGCCACCACAACTGCTACTTTTGGCACGGCAACACACTCCCCTTTCGGTATATTTTCAACCAATACTGTGTCAAAGACATAATAAACACATGGACCTTTATCGTCTTCATCTTCGATGAAAGGCACAATGGCATCACCCGGAGCACTCAAACTATCTTCTCCGTGCACCACAATTTCCTGCCTGTCCTACTCGAATTTGACCATCGGGTGCATGGTAGATGGTACTGCTTTGCCTGTATGAATCTAGGGTCGGCCTAACAAGAGATTGTAAGAAACCGCCACATCGAGCACCTGGAACTCCATAGTAAATTCCACTGGCCCTATCGTTAGTTCCAACACTTTGTCCCCAACTAAGTCCTTTCCTCCGCCATCAAATCCCCGCACGCAAATGTTATTCTTGTGAATTCTCTCATTTTCCACTTTTAGTTTGTCCAGGGTGGAGAGAGGGAAAATGTTTGCGCTGGACCCATTATCAATCAATACCCGGGTAACCACGGAATCTTGACATTTGACCGTAAGATAGAGGGCTCTATTATGCTCAGTGCCTTCCAAGGGCAGTTCATCATCAGAAAATGTGACTCTATTAACCTCGAACATCTTATTTGCGATCTTTTCCAGATGGTTTACAGAGATCTTATCAAGATCATGGGCTTCATTCAAAATTTTCATCAATGCCCAGCGGTGCTCGTCTGAGTGGATCAATAGTGATAGCAATGAGATCTGCGTCGAGGTCTTTCTCAGTTGTTCTAAAATTGAGTTGTGAGCACGTGATTTTTACCCCAAATAAAATAACTTTTGTTTGCAATTGTGTGATTTGTGTGAAATACCAGTGTTGGTTAATTGGAGGAAATAATTTTTAATGAAGATAAAAAGGGAATTAATTAGGAAATGTCATTAAAAATTGTAGAACAAATGCTAGGAAATTTGGAAAATAAATCAAAAAATAATAATAATAAAATAAAAAAATATAAATAACAAATACATCAGAAAATAATAAAATAAATACACTTGAAAATACAAAAACAATACAAATACCAAATAAATACATAAGAAACGTGGCCCAAACTCTGAAATGCGGACCAGGCCCAATTTTGGTCCAGTTTGCCCAACCAGCAGTCCAAACCAAACGATGCCGTTTAAGATTAAATAATTTGGGCCATTGATACAATTAATCAACGGATCAGATGAAGCGGTGCCTATATAGGTAAAACGACGTCGTCTAAGTTAAGTAATC
>MU669576.1:471-20330 GCA_026770625.1 Nicotiana glauca
TCCTTACCCGGATTTCTGGTTCGCGACTGTTAAGCAGAGTCAAACCCTTCCTCGATTCGGGATTCAAACCGGTGACTTGGGACACCATAAATCTCCCAAGTGGCGACTCTGAATCTTAAATAAAAACGAATCCCGTTTCGATTATCCTTAAATTGGAAAAACTTCTTTCTTTATTATATCCCTTTCCGGGGTGTGGTAAAAGCCGTAAAAGCTCGAAAAAAGGAGGTGTAACACCCCTACCTCGGCCCTCTAGCACGACCTCGACCTCACCCTCTACCCCTCATGGGAGCTGCTGCTAGGGGCTCGGGCTGCTGATCAGCAGATGAGGAAGTCCGTGTTCTCGGCATCTGTGAAAGAACAGAGTAAAAATTCAATTAGCATTGAGAAACCAAACTGCATGACGAGAAAGAATAGATGTGAAGTTTTTCCTAACTCTGTTACCTCTGGGAGATAAATACAGACGTCTTTGTACCGATCCCTCAGAATCTACTAAGCTTGTTTGTGAACTGTGAGACCCATGTAACCTAGAGCTCTAATACCAACTTATCACAGCCCGGATTTCCCGCCCTCGGGAGTCATGATGGAGCCTACTAATGTGAGCTAGGAAACCTACTATTTGCACGAATTACCTTTTCCTCACTTTATATCCTTTAACAATTATGAAGCAATAACATATAGACAGCGGAATTTATAACAAGCGGAAGAAAAGCAATAAAACTATTCAAATACATATATCTAATACAATTGTTGAACAACGACTACCTAGAACTGGTGTTAGCGCTTCACAGATGATCTAAGATTACTACAAACAAAGTTCAAAAGATAAATGATACATTGTTTCTTAAATAAGTAAATGAAACAGGAATAAGGGATAGACGGATACGCCAAGGCCTGCAGACACCTGCAGGACTACCTTTGATCTCCGTATGAACTGAAGGCAGCCACCCAAGCTAAGGTCCAAAAGCTGCTGCTCCAGGATCTGCATACATTACAGAGTGTAGTATCAGCATTCAGCACAATCGACCCCATGTGTTGGTAAGTGACTAGCCTAACCTTGGCGAAGTAGTGACGAGGCTAGGACCAGACTACGTAAACTTGTACAGTTTAACCATATACAGTGGAAAAGAAGAACAATAATGTACAATTAAGTATGGACAGGGGAAACATGCTGTGGGGAAACATCAATTAAGCATAGAAAGACAATAGGGTAAATAAGAAAAGAATCATACCTCAGATAACAACAAGAATCAGGAATCAATAATTGCATGGCATCACCCTTCGTGCATTTACTCTCGTCCTCACCAAAGCAATCAAGTAATGGAAATGTGCACGGTATCACCCTTCGTACTTTTACTCTCGTCCTCACCAAAGCAACCAAACAATGAAAATGAGCACGTCATCACCCATCGTGCTTTTACTCTTGTCCTCACCATATAATCAATATAATCGGCACGGACTTGTACATCGTGCGACATCGGGATAACCCTTTGTGCTTTACACTCTTCCTCACAAATCATACATGGCATCACCCTTCGTGCTTTATCACTCTATCACCAAAATAATACACAGCATCACCCTTTGTGCTTTACCACTCTTCCTCACTCAAACAACAATAACAAACACTAGACCAAGGAAATAAATGAAATTACAATAAGAATCCTGGCAAGATCAAAAGAAACATCTACATCCCGGTAAGGGAGATATTAAAAGCAACAATATCCTGGCAAGGTAGGCAACATAATGATTCTCTTCTCTTTCTCACTTTTACTTCACAACTTACTTCACAACTTGAGCCAATGCTCTAAAAGGTTCAATTACCACTTATACTTTCACATTTCGTTATACAACTTGAGCCAACGCTCCTCAATGTTCAAATGTCACAATTACTTCCACAAACTTTGCTCAACCATAGAAATCATTACCGACGCATGAATAATACAACAAAGTCATAATAATCACAATATAAGACTCACGAGCATGCTTGAAACCAACATATAGATACCCGTCATCATGCCTATACGTTGTACTCAACAAATACCACATAGCAAATAGGACTCGACTCCTAATCCCTGTAGCTAAGGTTAGACCAAACACTTACATCGATGCCACGAACATAATTCAAGTGTCAACTATCGCTTTACCCCTTTATTCCACCACCAATTCTCTCGTATCTAGAAAAAAGTTATTTTATTACATCAATAAATGCTAAATAAATCAAACAAGATTGCATAAGGACAGTCTGAGTTTCTGTGAGAATTTATAATTCGATTCTATAAGGAAAGGATATTGCTATCAACCGTTTGATATGAATGGGCGGCTGAAGAATTCACTAAGGGTTTGAATCTCAAAAGTTCTGATGCTTCCCAGAAGTTGAAATAATTGTTGCTCGAGTTCCAAGAGACAACTTATGCGGATGTTCATAACTGGTATGAGTCAAAGATAAGGATTAAGGATGATCAGCTCGGTTTCTCGGTGTCAGTTAAAGGTCGAGACCGGGAGAAGAATAAAGAGAAAACAAAAGACGATTTTGACACAGATCGACGGTCTTCGAGGAGCCAATTTTTGCCTTATAAATGGGCCGAAGGATGTAGGAGATGTTTTTGATTGGTGGATAGGTTTGTTACCGATAGAAGAACTGACTGCAACCAAAAAATAGGTCGTTACAGGACAAGGAAACGTCAGGTTCTCGAGATTTTTCCTACCCCTGACTTTCAAAATATAACTTCATTGTCAGTGTAGTAGAGTTCGTGACACTACTAAAAAATGGCCATCTCCGGGAATTTTTAATATGACTGGGCTAAAAATAATAATGGTCGCAATCGTGACAACACGAGGCCCTCAAAATAAGAGAAGATCCCCCTTACCTGACAGTGTCAGTAACCCAATTCAAGAGACTCCGGTAAGTCACAGAAGACGATATCACTTTCACGGAGGAGGACGCATATGGATTGTTGCTACCGCACAACGATGCATTATTAATATCTTTAAATGTATTAGATTTTAAAATCAGATATGTTATGGTGGATCCAAGGAGTTCGGCCAATGTTATATAATGGAGGATATTGGAGTAAGCCAGGCTCACTGGAAGCATCATTATGACCATAAAACTCCTCGTTGGGTTTAACCTAGCAAGCATGACAACCTGAGGATAGACCCTGCTGCCCACGAATGCCAAAGGGGTGATGAAGTGTAATGACCTAGCTGATCATTTTGAGAGTTATAGACATAATACCCTATTTTTCTTCTTTCCCCCATATCTTTTTATGCTTATGTGACTTGCCAAGAGGTGTCATTTGTATTTCTGTAGCGTTTTGGGGCACTTAGTCCCTAAACGGAGGCTTAAGTCTTATGATTTGGATCGTAGTCAGAACTCTATGAAGACGACTCCGAAATAGAGTTCTATCAGCTCCTTTAGCTCCCTTGGGTGATTTTAGATTTAAGGACGTGTTCGGATTGTGTTTTGGAAGTTGGAAGTCTGTAGCTAATTACAGCTTGAAATGGAAAAAGTGAAATTTTGGAATTTTGGACCGATAGTGGACCTTTTGATATCAAGGTCGGTTTCTAATTTTGAAAGTTGGAGCAGGTCTGCAATGTTGAACATGACGTGTGTGCAAGATTTGAGGTCAATCGGACGTGGTTTGATAGGTTTCGGCATCGATTGTAGAAATTTAAAGTTTCAAGTTCATCAAGTTTGGATTCGAGGGCGATTTATGTTTTTAGCATTGTTTGATGTAATTTGAGGGCTTGAATAATTTTGTATGGATTTTTAGGACTTGTTGGTATGTTTGGTTAAGGTCTTGGGGGCCTCGGATTGATTTCAGATGCTTAACGGATTGAAATTTGGACTTTGGCAATTCCTGAGTTTTGCTGGTTTTTGGTGTTTTCGCACATGTGGAGGGGAGAGCGGGGTGCGGACTCGCACGTGGAGGAGATAGAAAGCAGGTGTGGTTTTTGTCAAGTTGGTCTATGGGTGCAGGTGCGAGAAGGGAGCCGCACCTATGACTCCGCAGATGTGGAGGAATGACAGGAGCGAGAATGGGTAGCATGGGCAGGGTCGCAGATGCGGAAGGACATCCGCAGAAGCGGGTTTACAAAAGCAGAGTTTTGAGGCCTTAAGTAATTTTAACACATGCGAGGGAATTTTTGCAAGTTCAATTATAGGCCCGCATATGCGAAATCGCTGGGCAGAAAAAGGGCTAAGTCGAGGGTTTTATCCCATTTTAAATTTTGGGACTTTGAGAGCTCAGATTAAGGTGATAATTCAAGGATATTTCAGAGAGAACTTTGGGGTAATGATGTTAACTCATTTTTGTTTGTATTCCATTAATCTACAATTGATTTCATCATTAAATTAAGGAATTTGGGTTAAAAATTTTGGGAAAAAGGCTGGAAGTCCTTCAACTAGGTTTTTGAGATTTGATTGGGACTTTGACATATGATTCAGATAGTTTTGGTACGGTTGAACTCCTGAGTGAATGGATGTTCATATTTGTATATTTTACCCGATTCCGAGACGTGGGCCCGGGGAGGCTTTTTAGGGTGATTTTCTAATTTCTTGCTTTAGATTAGATTTTATTAACTAGATTAGTTTCTTATAGTTATATTTATGATATGTAATTGACTTTGGCTAGATTTGGTCCATTCGGAGTTGGATATTCGTGGAAAAGGCATTGTTACCGATTGATTGAGATTGGTTCGAGGTAAGTGGCTTGCCTAACCTTTTGTGGGGGAAATTCCCTTAGGATTTGGTACTGATTTTGATATGTAAGCGCCGTGTACGTGAGGTGACGAGTACGTACACAGGCTAATTTTTGTAAAAACCTGATTTCTCTTAAGTAATAACCTATTTTCTTCTTATTTGAGATATATCAGGGTGTGTAGTGTCATGTTAGCTTAGAATATCATGCGTGCTTGCCTTAATTGCTTATCTAAACTCTGTGCAGCATGTTTAGTGAATTCCTGTTTTTTCCTTGACTTGAATTTAGTTTAAAATGTAGGTTTTCTTGCTGTAACTGTTACTTCCATTGTTTGACTTGCATATTTACTTTAGGACTACAGAACGGTATTCTGGGAGATCCCCCTGCACTGCATATTCACTTTGGGACTACGGAACGGTATTTCGGGAGATCCCCTTGTAATGCACATTCACTTTGGGGTTACGGAACAATATTTTGGGAAATCTCGCTGCACATATACGTTTGGAACTATAAGATGGTATCTCAGCATATCCCCTATTTTTATCTTTGTAAACTGACCTGTTACCTTTCTATGATTTCATTCTTGTTAAACCTCAATCTTTATTTTTTGTGATGTTTCATCATGTCTTGCTTTTATTATATATATGTATACTAGTAGGTCCTTGACCTAACCTCGTCACTACTCGATCGAGGTTAGGTTCGGCACTTACTGGGTATCGTTGTGGTGTACTCGTGCTCTTTCCTGCATATGTTTTTATTGTGCAGATGCAAATACCCCCTACTAGCCGCGTTTTTAGTTGCATAGTTATTGCCATTCCGGAGACTTCAAGGTACATTTGTCGAGTCCAAAGTCCCCGGAGTCCCCTTCTATCCTTTTTGATATTGCTTTCCTTTTATTTATTCTAGTACAAATGTATAGAATAGCTTACAAAGATCATAGAAGCTTGTGACTTATGGTGTTTCGGGTCTTGGGAGAGTTCTGTACATTTCGAGAGTTACTATTGTATATACTGAGCGACATGTAAAATGCCTATTTAAATTATCTATTATTGTTAGTTGTTAACCTCTAAGTTTTTTATTCATTTCATTTTCTGCAAATGTTAGGTTTACCTAGTCACAGAGACTAGGTGTCGCCACAACATTCACGGAGGAAGAATTTGGGTCATGAAAAATTGGTATCAGAGCTCTAGGTTCATAGGTGTTGTAAGTCACAAGCCAGTTTATTAGAGTCTCACGGATCAGTACAGAAATGTTTGTACTTATCTTTGGGAGGCTATGGAACTGCTAGGAAAAAATTGACTTCTTTTGATTCCTTGTTGTGAAAAATTGTTGCCTTCAAAATTCTTAACTTCTGTCTTCTATTCTCTCACAAACGGTGAGGATACGTGCAGGCGGAGATGACCAGGCACCCGTATCCCGTGCTAGAGCTACCAGAGGCCAGGGCTAGTGCTAGGGCCAGGATAGAAGCCGAGGACACCCACGTGGTGCAGCCAGAGCACCCGAGCGAGCTACTACAAAGGAGCCACTAGTAGATCCAGTCAGAGCGTAGGTACCTGAGACGCCTACTACTATTACTACACCAGCTCTTCAGGAGACCCTTGCACAGTTCCTAAGCATGTTCGATACTCTAGCTTAGGCAAGGTTGATTCCCCTTGCTCTAGACACATCTCAGGCCAGGGGAGGAGCACAAACTCCCACCGCTCGCACCCTAGAGTAGCGGGTTCAGGTTGATCATATTTCAGAGGTTATACATGTGCCACATGTAGCCCTAGTTTTGTCCGAGGGTAGGGTAGCACTTTTATAGGAGGAGCAACGTAGGCTCGAGAGGTACCTGAAGTACCATCCTCCTACCTTCAGTGGTTTGGAGACAATGATGCTTAGGGTTTTCATTATGGGCATAGCAGAGTCGAGTGGGGTTTCTTTAACTGTGTTTCAGCTTAGAGGAGTAGCCTATCAAGGTGGCGTGCTTATGAGCTGGACAGTCCAGCTGAGGTAGTTTCACTTACATGGACTCGGTTCTTGGATATATTTTTTAGAGAGTATGTCATTTAGATCCTCAGGGATGAATGGCACGTAGAGTTTAAGCAGTTGTGCCAGTGTGCTATGACTATCTCAGAGTATGCAGTTCGTTTCAATGACTTGGCTAGACATGCACCAGATTTGGTTTCTACAGTTTGAGAGAGGGTCCGTCGGTTTATTGAAAGGCTCCATCCCAGCATCAGGACTAGCATGGCCCAAGAGTTAGAGATGGATATCTCGTATCAACATGTTATGAGTATTGCTAGGAGAGTGGAGGTCATGCTTGCTCGGGAGTGGGAGGAGAGAGTGGCCAAAAGGTCCTGAGAGTCTGGCCACTATTCTGGTGCCCGTGCCCCAACTGCAAATCAACATGGTAGGGGCTATATGAGTTGCCCCATTCATTCAGCTCTTCCAGCCGCTAGTGGTGTTCCGGCTATTTCTAGGCCTCATGAGCCTTATTATTTTCCTCCAGTATCTAATGTGCCTTCTGCACGGGATGTCTTTAGTGGTCAGTCCAGCAGACCTGGTTCGAGTTAGCCACAACAACTAGGCCCTCCCAAAGCTTGTTTTGAGTATGGCGACACTCACCATATGGTGAGGGATTGTCCCAGACTTCAAAGGGGTGTACTTCCACAGACTTCTCAGCTACAACGTGCTCCACCGGGACCCAAGCTATGGTTACAGCACCAGATACTAATCCAGCTACTAAGTCAACTCGAGGTGGATGTAAGAGAGATAGAGGTTACCCTAGAGGGGGAGGCCAGGTCAGCCAGATACTTTGCCCTTCCTTCTCGTATAGAGGTTGTTGTTTCCGACTCTATTATTACAGGTATTATTTCGGTCTGTCATAGAGATACATTAGTTCTATTCGATCCAGGCTTCACTTATTCCTATGTGTCCTCTTATTTTGACCTGTATTTGGGCATAGCCCGTAATTTTATGAGAGCTCCTGTTCATGTGTCTACACCTATAGGAGATTTTATTTATTTTGACCGTGTGTATCGGTCGTGTTTGATTGTAATTAGTTTTTTTAGACTAGAGCCGATTTATTATTGCTCAGTATGGTAGATTCTGATATTATCTTGGGAATGGACTGGTTATTGCCCTATTATGCTATTCTTGATTGTCATGCTAAGATCATGATACTGGCTATGCCAGGTTTACCGCAATTAGAGTGGAGGGTACCTTAGATTACACTCTCAACAGATAGTTGAGAAGGGGTATGACGCGTACCTAGCCTATGTGAGAGATGCCAGTATTGATACCCTACAGTTGAGTCAGTCCTAGTAGTGAGGGATTTCCTTGATGTATTTCCAGCTAATCTTTCGGGAATGCCGCCCAACCGAGATATCGACTTTGATATTGGTTTGTTGTCGGGCACTCAACCCATATCTATTCCTCTTTATCGTATGGAACCCTCTTGAGTTGAAGGAATAGTTATAGGAATTACTTGATAGGGGCTACATTTAGCCCAGTGTGTCACCTTGGGGTGCTCCTGTCTTGTTGGTTCTAAGCAAATGTGCATCGATTATCGCTAGTTGAATAAAGTCACAGTGAAGAACATGTATCATTTGCCCCGTATTAATGACCTATTGATCAATTACAGGGTGGCAGAGTATTTTCCAAGATTGACTACGTTCAGGTTATCAATTGAAGATTCAGAGCCAGATATCTTGAAGACTACTTTTAGGACTCGGTATGGTTATTACGTTCAGGTTATCAGTTGGTCATTTGGGCTGACCAACGCCCCAATAACATTTATGAATTTGATGCACAGTGTATTTCAGCCCTATCTTGACTCATTCATCATTGTCTTTATTAACGACATTCCGGTGTACTCCCGGAGTCAGGAGGATCATGAGCAGCACCTGAGGATTGCGCTTCAAACCTTGATAGAGAAGAAATTATATGCAATGTTCTCAAAATGTGAGTTCTGGTTAGATTCCACGGCATTTTTAAGTCACATGGTGTCGAGTGAAGGGATCAAGGTGGATCCGAATAAGGTAGAAGCAGTACAGAGTTGGCCCACACCGTCCTGAGCTACAAATATCCGGAGCTCCTTGGTTTGGCGGGGTATTACTGTTAATTTGTTGAGGGATTCTTATCTATTGCAACATCTATGACCAGGCTGACCTAGAAGGGTGCTTCGTTCAGGTGAACAGAGATGTGTGAGGAAACCTTTCTAAAGCTCAATACAGGTTTGACTACATCCTCAGTATTGGTATTGCCTATAGGTCGGGGTATTATACTGTTTATTGTGATTTGTCATGAGTTATTCTCGATGCAGTGTTGATGCATGAAAAGAACTATCCTGTCCACGACCTTGAGTCAACAGCTATTGTGCATGCCTTAAAGATTTGGAGGCACTATACGTACGGTGTCTCTTGTGAGTACAAACTGATCACCGGAGTTTGCAGCATCTTTTTAGAGCAGAAGGATCTTAACTTGTGTCAGCGGAGGTGGTTAGAGATGCTTAAGGATTATGATATCACTATTATATACCATTCCGAGAAAGCTAATGTAGTGGCTGATGCCTTGGGTCGCAGGGCCGAAGTTTGGGGAGGTTAGCATAATTTCCAGTAGAGAGGCCATTGGCACTGGATCTTCAGGCCTTAGCCAACCAGTTTGTTAGATTGGATATTTCTGAGCCGAGTCTTATTTTGGCTTGTGTGGTCTCCCAGTTATCTCTTTATGTACGTATCAGGGAGCATCAGTATAATAACCCCCATCTGCTCGTCCTTAAGGACACGGTTCAACACGATGATGCTAAGGAGGTCACTATTGGGGATGATGGTGCATTGGGGATGCAGGGAAGGCTATATGTTCCCAATTTAGACGGTTTGTGTGAGTTGATTCTTCAGGAGGCTCACAGCTCGTGGATAGGCTGACCAAGTCAGCTCATTTCATTCTTGTGATGACTACCTATTCTTCTGAGCAGCTGGCTTGAGTTTATATTTGCGAGATTGACAAGCTTTATGGCGTGCCAGTATCTATTATCTTAGACTGGGTTACGTAGTTTATATCACAGTTCTAGAGGGCCGTACAACATGAGTTAGGTACTCGGGTGGAATTGAGCACAATATTACACCCTCAAACGGACGGGCAATCCGAGCGCACTATTCTGATTCTAGAGGATATGCTCCGTGCGTGTGTGATGGAGTTTGGAGGCTCTTGGGATCAGTTCTTGTCCCTTGAGGATTTTGACTACAATAACAACTATCAGCCCAACATTTATATGGAACCGTATGAGGCTCCATATGGTAGGCGGTCTCGGTCTGCAGTGGGTTGGTTCAAGCCGGGCGAGACCAGATTGTTGGGTACGAACTTGGTTCAGGATGCCTTGGACAAGGTTAAGGTGATTCATGATAGAATTCGCACAGCTCAGTCTAGATAGAAGAGTTATACGGATCGTAAGGTTCACGATGTTGCATTCATGGTTAGCCAGTGGGTCTTGCTCCGGGTTTCACTTATGAAGGGCGTTACGAGGTTCGGTAAGAAGGGCAATTTGAGCCTAAGGTTCATTGGTGTATTTGAGGTGTTGTAGTGAGTTGGGGAGGCTTCTTATGAGCTTGCCTTACCTTCCAGTCTAGCAGAAGCTCATCCAGTATTTCATATTTCTATGATCCGGAGTTATCATGGTGATCTGACTCATGTGTTGGATTTCAGATCAGTCCGACTAGACAAGATCTATCTTATGTTGAGGAGTTAGTGGCTATTTTGGACAGGCAGGTTCGAAAGCTGAGGTCAAAGAACAGTGCTTCAATGAAGGTTCAATGGAGGGGTCAATCGGTCAAGGAGGCGACTTGGGAGACCAAGTAGGATATGCGCAACCGTTATCCTCATATTTTAACCACTTCAGGCACGTCTCTATACTCGTTCAAGGACGAATGATTATTTTAAGAGGGGAAGGATGTAACGACTCGTCCAATCGTTTTGAGAGTTATAGCTCGAATCCCCTATTTTTCTGCTTTCCCCCGTATCTTTTTCTACTTATGTGACTTGCCGGGAGGTTTCATTTTGGTTTTTGGAGTGTTTTGGAGCACTTAGTCCCTGAACGGAGTCTTAAGTCTTAGGATTTGGACTGTAGTTAGAACTGTATGAAGACGACTTCGGAATGGAGTTCCATCGGCTCTGTTGCGTTATTTTAGACTTAGGAGCTTGTCCGAATTCTGATTTAGGCTTGAAATAACCAAAGTCAAACTTTTGGAAATTTGGACTGGTAGTGGACCTTTTGGTATCGGGGTCAGATTCCAATTTCAGAAGTTGGAGTAGGTTTGTAATGTTGAACATGACTTGTGTGCAATATTTAAGGTCAATCGGACGTGGTTTGATAAGTTTTGGCATCGGTTGTAGAAATTTGAAGTTTCAAGTTCATTATGTTTGGATTGGAGGGCGATTCCTATTTTTAGCATTGTTTAATGCGATTTAAGGTCTCGACTAAGTGTGAGCACGTGATTTTTGCCCTATATGAATTACTTCCATAAATTCTTGTTTCCATTATTTGTAATTTTGGGAATTTTTGTGGCATTCTCTGTCAAGTGTTTGCATTTGTCTGTGCATGTTAATTTTGTTTAATTAATAAAAAATACAAAAATATGTTGCATGTGCATTTAGGAGTTAATTTTTGCATGTCAAGAATTAATTAGTAATCAAGTTATTTTATAAAAGGAAAATTACAAAAATAGTTATCTTGCACCTTTTAATTCTAAATTTGACTTTGAGTACTTTTATTTTAATTTGTTTTTAATTAATTATGATAATTATCATTTAGGTTAATTAGTTTTTTTTAGGTTAATTAGGATTTAGTTTAGATTTTTATTTAATTTTGAAAAAAAAGGAATTTTGCAAAATTGAAAAAAAAAGAAGATAGAAAAAGGTTTGGAATTAAAGGTGTTGGGCTGTATTCAAGATCCAATCTCCAGGCCCAAGTGCTTTCCCCCCAGTTACCCCAAAATACCGGACCCAGCCCAGTACTCCCCAAAACCCGGTCCAGCCTTGCATTTAAAACGCAACGGCGTCGTTTGGAGTTTGGGGTAAAGAACTAATCGGAGCCCTTCAATTCAATTCATCCAATGGCTCTAACCCCTCCCCTCACTTTGCTTAATAGTGTCTGAAAATGCAGAGACCCTTCAGTTCCCGTCTCTCATTCTCCTTCATTTTCTTAATCTCTTCCTCCTCTGAAAATTCTAAATCCACCATTTTCACAGACAACAAAGCTCCAACCTCACTCAAATCAACACCAAATAACCATCACACTCCCCTCTCTCCAAATCCCAAGCTCACTTTGCTTAATAGTGTCTGAAAATGCAGAGACCCTTCAGTTCCCGTCTCTCATTCTCCTTCATTTTCTTAATCTCTTCCTCCTCTGAAAATTCTAAATCCACCATTTTCACAGACAACAAAGCTCCAACCTCACCCAAATCAACACCAAATAACCATCACACTCCCCTCTCTCCAAATCCCAAGCCAGTTCCCCTCGAATGAGGCCAGAATTCGTCAAATCTGAAATCCAAAGTTCGAAGTTCTAGGAGACGAATTTCCTAAAAAAATTTCCAATTTTAGCAAGAGGTTTAGAGTTGAAACTGGCCTTGCTTTTCCGTTCTCGACAAGAACGCATGATTGAGACCAATTTCGACTCGAAACCAAATGGTCCGAGTTCCATCAAGCTTTGTTCATCTGCGTCTATGGGTTAGGTACCCTTGTTCTTCTTCTTTTCTCCATTATGCCGTTTGTCACCCCATCGTCACATCCTGTTGTTCATCTTCTCTGTGCCTTATTATGGTTCGTTTGTTGAAGTAATTTTTGCATGATTTAAATGAGAGTATTTATTCTCATGTTAATGTTAGTTGACTCTTTTTCTTTTATTTTCTAATTTCAATTCGAAACTGGTTAGTTTACAACTCCTGTTGGTTTAAAGTTTGGGTTGGGTCAATTATGAATTACTGAATTGGTTTGGGTTCTGGGTAATTTGAAAGCCCAAAGTGCAAGAAAATCAGTCTGGTTTGGGGCTGAGCCCTGGGTCAATTTGACCCATGTAGTATGCTGCAGTAAATAGCTAGGGCTTAGAGGGTAATTTGGGGTATTTGGTTGAGAGAATCTCTTAGAAACTGCTTGGGAAGCTTCCAAGAAGGTGGGGTGGGGGACTTATATGAAAGCTGATGTTTTAAACCAAGGACTTTTGAGCAAAAACCAAAACATGAAAAGAGGTAGAAGTGCCAAACATAGTGCATTTAGGATGCCCTAATGCGTTGCCTATAAAGGCACCTTTACTTGGCATTGAAGGCAGAGAATTAAGGGCTAAAAATATAAAAAACAGAAACGACTAGAATTCTGAGAAGAAAATACTATTCCATTAACTTTCTTCTTTGATTTCTAAATTTCCAACTGTTGAAGCAATCTGTGGTGCATTTGAGTGTTTGAGGTGGTTTGAACTAGGTTTTAATTTGGGTTTGAAGTCTGATAACCAAGTAATTCTTTGCTGGTTTCTGGGTTAATTTCAATGCTGGGTTGAATGGATCTGAGGCCAATTTTCTGCTACTGCTGCTGCTAAGCCTACTGCTTCTTATTTCTTCTTTGTTACTTCTTTTTCCAGGTATATTTTGATCCTTATGTGTGTCACTTAATATGTAATTTGAAGCATGAGTTGAGAAGGAAATATATGTGGTGCTATTTGTGGACTTCACCTCTTTTTCTTTCAATTTTATAATCACCCTGTAGCCTTGAAGTTCGGATTAATGTATTTGTCAAAGAGGGGTTATAATTAATAATTAGATCATGTTAGTTTATATAGCAGTTTCCTTCTAATCTTGATGTTGTACTAGTGTTGGATTTCATCTGCATGTTCATTTGGCTCTCATCTTTGAGTTTGGCTTGTATTAATGCACGTAGGATAGGCTGTTAAGAATGGGTGCAAGTGTCAAATATGTGGTTGTTGGTTAGGATGAAACAACTTCACAATGATAAGTAAGGATTTGTCAAATGACTTTTAATTGAATTCTGTGTGTAGAGTGTGGATATGGACATGACATTCTGAATCTCTCGTTGATTTATAAGTTAGTTTTCAATTGTGCATCGTTTGAAACAAAGCTCAAAGCATGAAAAGTGAGCTGGAAAGAAACATTTGTTGATACGTGTTTGAATTTGGTTGAACCAGCTTAATCTGCGAGTGAAGTGTCCATGTAACAATTTCTGAAAATGTTCAATTAAATGACTGCTTTAATTTCTTGCATTAAGTACTCCCAGTAGTTTATAGTTTGCAAATATGAAATCATCCTTTCTCTTTTTTCTGCACTCTCATTTCTGAACCCCCTTAGTCTGGTTTGCTTTGTTGGTTAATAATTTCCCATTCGTTGTATTCAGTTAATTAGTAAGAGCACCTTGTTAACCACATTTTGAACTTTGTTGGGGTTTTGCTGTTACATGGATTCGATCCTTGATCCATACGCTACTTCACCTGAGCGTGCTTCATCGGAGTTAGGCTCCTCGATTGGGCCTTCATCTAAGCCCAGCCAATTTTGGACCCGATATGTTATATACATCATTTAGCCGCAAGTTTAGATGCCACCAATTTCCATTTGGCCTCGTTGTTTTATTGGGCAAGATCTTTGTAGTTGTGTGAGTTGTGCCTTGTTAATTAGTCATGGTTCTCTTGATCATAGTTAGATTTTAGTCTTGGATAAATAGAGGGATGATGTACTAGATAACACAAATAATTTATGGCCTTACGAGCTCTAGTTTAAATGACCTTTTAAAATGGAATCGAGGTGCGTCGCACCAAATAAAATCTCACATGCGTGGCACTCAATTAATTATTTCTTTTTAAATTCTTAGAAATCGAGGTGTGCCATTTAACAAATTTTCATGGCCCTCGCAAAGCTAAAAATGCATAGTAGCTTTAGGCGCGTTACTTTAATAATATTATCCTCCTAAACTCGGGTGTGCATTTCATGTGACCCAAATCCAAATCCTTATAACGTTGAATAAAATGTGTTTCGGATTACGGGTGCATTTCATGTGACGTGATCCAAAAACATATTTTAGACGACGTTAAATCTTCTTTTAAAAATGAATAAAAGTGGTTAAAAGTAAAAATGCTCGTCGGTTTAAATTGTTTCTAAAATCAGATAACTATGCCAATAATAACAGTTGAGCGACCGTGCTAGAACCACGGAACTCGGGAATGCCTAACACCTTCTCCCGGGTTATCAGAATTCCTTACTCGGATTTCTTGTCCGCGAACTATAATACAGAGTCAACCCTTTCCTCAATTTGGGATTTAAACCGGTGACTTGGGACACCATAAATCTCCCAAGTGGCGACTCTGAATCTTTTAATAAATAATCCCGTTTCGATTGTCCTTTAATTGGAAAAACTCCCTTTATTATACCTTTCCGGGGGTTTAAGAAAAAGGAGGTGTCACACTAAGTTTGTATGGTAATTTAGGACTTGTTGGAATGTTTGGTTGAGGTCCTGGGGGGCTCGAATGATTTCGGATGCTTAACGGATTGAAATTTGGACATAGGCAATTGTTGAGTTTTGCTGGTTTGTGGTATTTTCGCACCACTGGTAGGGAGACCATAGATGTGGACTCGCACATGCGGGAGACAGAGCGCATGTGCAGTTTTGGTCAAGTTGGTCTTTGGGAACAAATGCAGCACCTGCAAATCCGCAGATGAGGAGGAAGGATCGCAAGAGCGAGAATGGGTGGCCTGGGCAGGGTCGCAGATGCAGATGGCCTTCTGCAGAAGCGGCCCGCAGGTTTGTGCCCTAGTCCACAGAAGTGGAGTTTTGAGGCCTTAAGTCATTTCCGCATCCACAAGGGAATTTCCGCAGGTGCGATTATAGGTCCACAAATGCGAAATCGCTGGGCTAAAAAAGGGATAAGTCGAGGGTTTTATCCCATTTTAAATTTTGGGACTTTGAGAGCTCGGATTAAGGCGATATTTCAAGGATTTTTCATAAAGAACTTTGGGGTGATGATTATCAACTTATTTTTGATTGTATTCCATTAATCTATAGTTGATTTGATCATTAAATTAAGGAATTTAGGTGAAAATTTTGGGGGGAAAGTTTGGAAGTTCTTCAACTAGGCATTTGAGATTTGATTGGGATTTTGACATTGGATTTTGATAATTTTGGTATGAATGAACTCGTGAGTGAATGGGTGTTTATATTTTGTAACTTTTACCCGATTCCGAGACGTGGGCCCAGAAAGGCTTTTTAGGGCAATTTTCCAATTTTTTACTTTAGCTTTGATTTCATTAACTAGATTAGTTTCTTATAGTTATATTTATGATATGTAATTAATTTTGGCTAGATTTGGGCCATTCGGAATTGGATATTCGTGGAAAAGGCATTGTTACCAATTGATTGAGCTAGGTTCGAAGTAAGTGGCTTGCCTAACCTTGTGTGGGGAACTTCCCTTAAGATTTGGAACTTATTTATTATGTGAGCATCGTGTACGTGAGGTGACGAGTACGTACACGAGCTAATTTTGTAAAAACATTATTTCTACTTAGTAATAACCTGTTTTCTTCTTATTTGAGTTATATAGGCATGTGTAGTATCATGTTAGCTTAGAATAGCATGCCTACTTGCCTTAATTGCTTATCTGAACTCCGTGCAGCATGTTTAGTGAATTCCTGCTTTTTCCTTGACTTGAATTTAGTCTAAACTGCAGGTTTTCTTGCTATAACTGTTACATCCATTGTTTGAGTTGCATATTTTCTTTGGGACTACAGAACAGTATTTCGAGAGATTCCCTTGTACTGCATATTTATTTTAGCACTACGGAATGGTATTTCGGGAGATCCCTTTGTACTACAAATTTACTTTTGGGCTACAGAACTGTATTCCGGGAGATCCCCCTATATATTTACTTTTGGGACTACGAGACGGTATCTCGGGAGATCCCCTATGGTTATCTTTGTGTATTGAGATGTTGCCTTTCTATGATTTCATTCTTGTTAAACCTCAATCTTTATTTTTGTGCAATATTTCATCATGTCTTATTTTTATTATATATATACTAGTAGGGCCTTAACCTAACCTCATCACTACTCAACCGAGGTAGGTTTGGTACTTACTGGGTAATGTTGTGGTGTACTCATGCCATTTCCTGCACATATTTTTCGTGTGCAGATCTAGGTATCTCCTACTAGCCTCGTTTTTAGTTGCATAGTTTGTGACAACCCAAAGGGTCATCACCTGTTTCCTCATTCGTTCCGTGCTTCCGACGCCTTGAAAACCTCATTTTACTTGACTCGATTTGCGTGCGCAGTCCGAGCGCGTAGCCGGAAAGATTTTATGTTGAAATATGTGAATTCTGTAAAAACATTGAAGAATTTTGATATTTATATGATTAAAGTTGACTTTGGTCAACATTTTGGGTAAATGGACCCGGACCTGAGATTGGACAGTCCCGGAAGGTCCGTAGAAAAATATGGGACTAGGGCATGTGCCTAGAGTCGAATTCTGAGGTCTAGAGCTCGAGGAAAGAATTTTTTTGTTAAATTATTTTTCTGAAATTATTAAGGAAAATGGAAATGGAAATTGAATAGAAGACTATGGTATTGGGCTCGTATTTTGGTTCCGATGCCCGGTAAAAATCTTATATATTATTTAAGCGCTTTCTGTGAAGTTTGGTCGAAATCGGACGTCGTTAGACGTGTTTCGGACTATAAGTTCCAAATTTGAAAGTTTATGAAGTTTAGAAGAAAATCATGAGTTTTGAGGCTTGATTCTATGTATATGATGTTATTTTGGCGATTTGATCGCGCGAGTAAGTTCGCAAGATGTTTTTGAGGTTGTGTACATGTTTGGTTTGGAGGCCCGAGGGCTTGGGTGAGTTTTGAGTAGGCCCCAGGAGGGTCTTAGACCTAGCTGATATTGCAGGTTCAGTTGCAGACCCCCAGCGCGGCTGCGGCACATTTCCGCGCAGTCCGCACTGGAAGCCGCGCGATAGCGGTGCATTTCTGCGCGGTCCGCGTGGCTAGATTCAGAGGACCAGTAGATTTCAGGTCGACCAGCGCATCCGCGCACCAAGTTCGTGCGGTCCGCGCTGGGAGATTCAGAGAAGGCCCTAGGTGCAAGTCCACCAGCGCTGGATAGGTTCAGAGAGTCGTTTCCCCTCCTTTCCTTGGCGCGGCCGCGGGACGTTCTTGTGCGGTCCGCACCGGTCCTTCAGTGAAGTATATAAATCCGAGATTTTCAGTTATTTTACACTTTTTCAAAACCCAAAAACATAAGAGGCGATTTTCCAAACGATTCTTCTTCTTCAAAATGATTTGTAAGTGATTTCTAACTGATTTTCTTTTCTCCTCATCATCTTTAAACATAATTTCAACTTCAAAACAAAGATTTTAATGGGGAAATTTGGGAACTTAGGGTAGAACTTAGGGTTTCTAAAATTGGGGGTTTTGGACCTCAATTTGGGGTCCGATTCCAAAATAACTTATATACTTGAGTTCATGGGGGAATGGGTAACCGGATTTTGGTTCGAACCTTGGGTTTTTACCACGTAGGCCCGGGGGCATTTTGGGGATTTTGAACAAACTTTGGGAAATGCATTTTCTATACATTCGAATCGATTCAAGTAGCATTTGTTAATATATGCAAGTAATTTGTGATTAGATTCGAGCGAGTTGGAGGTGGAACCATGAGGTAAAGCTATAGTTGAGGATTAAGTGGATTTCAAGACTTTGAGGTAAGTGTTTGGTTTAACCCTAGCTTGAGGGAATAGGAGTTGAGTCTTGTTGATAATTGCTATGTGATCGAGTACGATGTATAGGCATGGTGACGAGTATCTGTACATCGGTGTCTAGCATGACCGTGAGTCCTTATAATGTGATTATCATGACTTTGTTGTGAACTCCGTGTTTATTGGAGAATTTCTATATGTTGTGAATAACATGTGAACGGAAAAATGATTATTTGATTCCTGGGAGCATTGGCTGAAATTGTGATACGAATATTGAAAGTATATGAAATGACTGGATTTCATTGGAGCGTTGGCTCAAAATGGTAGAGTGAATTATAAGATAAGAAAAGTAAGAAAAGAAAGCATTGTTGGATTCTTTCCCTTGCCGGGATTTTTGTCAAATATTTGCTTATATTTATATCCCTTAATTGTGACTGTTGTTTAGGGAACCAGACTGTTAAATAATATTGTGGAGCGGGTTGCGCGCCGCAACAATAATATTATGGAGCGGGTTGTGCGCCGCAACAATAATATTGAGGATCGGCTTGCGCGCCTCAACAATGATACCTGATAAATGGTGTGGGTCGGGTTGCACGGCGCAACAGTGATATTTGTGGAGCGGGTTACACGGGGCAACAGTGATATTTGTGGAGCGGGTTGCACGCCGCAACAGTGATATTTGTGGAGCGGGTTGCACGCCTCAACAGTTATTGATACCACATTGAGTATTGATCCCTTGTTTGTGAGTCTAAGTTGTTCTAGTTTGTTACTTGGGATTATTATTGATATTGTATCACCCCATAGCATGTTTCCCCTCCCATGTTGTTAATTTCCTTGTATTCGATATTCCGTTGTATATTTATAACTGCACAGGTTTATGTGGTGTCCAGTCTAGCCTCGTCACTACTTCGCCGGGGTTAGGCTAGACACTTACCAGCACATGGGGTCGGTTGTGCTGATGCTACACTTCTGTGCAATTTTTGCACAGGTCTAGGTTTTGAGGAGCAGCAACAGCATTAGTGCGGGAGCAAGTTTTCATATTCTACGAGATTGAGGTAGCCTTGCAGGTGTCTGCAGGCCCGGCATCTCTTCTTTATGTTTTCTTTTAGATTGCTGCCTCATTGTTTTCGAGACAGACAACTTATATATTTCTTTCGGGCCATTGTATTTAGTATTTCTTTAGTAGTTCGTGAGTAATGTGACACCAAATCTTGGGTAGAGGCTGTTGATACCCAATTTTTCCTACGTATTTTTATACTCAAAATACTTTCAAATTAGATGTATATGCATGTATAAACATTCACAAAGATTTTGGTATTTTTCCACATTTTTTAAGGATTTTTAAAACCAATTTATGGCTTATTTTGCACTATAAAATCCAATAATTATTTCCAAAACTTGTCATTTTGGTGAATAATTTATTTTATTCTCACATTTATACAAAA